>CAUYON010148913.1:0-23302 GCA_963573935.1 Arctocebus calabarensis
CATATAGTAAACAAGAAAATATCATGAATGGTATGTCAATCAGGTTGATAAAATATCTCAGATTGCATGTGAAGCCCCCACACTGTACCCCATGGTTGAACTAATGTACACAACTATGATTCCATAAAAAAAAAAAAGAAAAGAAAAGAAAAGAAAGTTTGTTGTTGTTGTTGTTGTTGTAGAGATAAGGTCTTCCAATGTTGCCCAGGCCTGTCTTGAACTCCTGACCTCAAGTGCTTTTTCTACCTCAGCCTCCCTGGTATTACAGGTGTGAGCCACCATGCCTAACCTATGTGCCATTTTTCGCCATCGTATAAGAACACGTAAGTTTAAATAACCACATGACGTCCTATTCAATATACAAGAAAAACCTTAAATAACCAGAATCCAGACAGAAACCAAAACATTTTATCCTATTTTTCATTATTTACTGGGGGTGGAAAACCAAGATATATCAAATAGATTTAAAATTAAACAGTGAACCAAGATATATCAAATAGATTTAAAATTGAAATAAATAATTTCCAGCACATGTCTTAGAGGCAAAGACCATTGTGCACACTGTCTACATTCTATGCTTCTGATGTTTTTCAATCACGATTTAACTTTAAAAGGGTGTTCTTTGCACCTTCTAAGAACCTCTATCCTATTGGAAGCCCAGAGGAGGATTGGTACCAGAAGCAGAAAGGAGAGGCAGGAAAGGATGGCAAGTGACAACCTCCACAGAGAACCCCCACTGCTACCATACCAAGTGTAAGGAGGCACCAGAGTGCCAGTGTCACCTTTGAGGAATTGAGGGTAGAACCTAACATTAAGACAAAGCCAAACTTCAGTCAGATAGGAGTGCTCGAGAAATTTAGCTGTGAACTGAGAGCAATGGCTGAGATTCAGAATCAGAGACAGAGAGGTACTGCCCTGGGGTTGACCACGGTGGAGCTGAGCACTGAGTCCTAAGATCAGTAAACGTCAAGCAGGGTGAAAATTTAGAAGAGGATGGCAAGATACGTGTTTAGGGGTCCAAATGGCTCATATGAGCATTGTTGAAATGTGAGCCCCTGACTTCAGAACTCGACAGGGCAAGGAAGAATCACAGGACCCCATTCCAGACTCCACAAAGCAGCATCTCTTATTTTTAGCCTTTCAGGGTATACTTTCAAGGAGGGAAGAAAAAATTTTTCTGGTATAGTTCTAATATTTGATAATGATCATTTCATCCCTGTGTCTAAGTACATGATTCATTTGGAGGTCTGGGTATAAACTTACGTCTTTTGAGAATGTAAATGCCAGGCCCAAAGACTCTTCTAGCTCCGTGACCTTCGCTCCCCCTCACCATTCTCCAAGTTGGTGGTATTCAGAACGATTAGGGACAGAGAACACATCATCTTACCAAGGTGGTGGGGGGATGGGAGCAGACCCAAACTCACGTTGAACAAGTCCTTGCTACCTTCCACAGGATGCAATCATTAGGAGATCAAAAAGGCACTTTTATGCACCTGGTGGGGCTAGAGCTCATAAGGCCTGGGCTTTGGAACTGCTCCCAAGTTAGATCCCAGCTCATCTACACGCTGGAACTACTTTATCTGAGCTTCCATTTCCTATATGTCAAACAGAGATAAAACCGGCAACTCCCTCAAAGAGTGATGCGATGTTTAAATGGAAAAAAAAAAAAATGTAAAGTGCTTAGGGCAGTGTCTGCTTCCTGCAAGTACTGAAATAGTATTAGTGATGATGATTGGTCCTGTTATTAGATCTAAGTACAAAGCCAGGTGCACATGACAGCATCTCATGAAGAATATGGATCTGTTGGACTGAAGAGGAATCAGGATGCTTTTTTTTTTTCTTTCATCTTTCTCCAGCATCTGCTTTGTACTGGTGGAGGAACCAGAGTACTTGATTCTAGTCCTGTTTTACTAACTGGTGAGAACACAGGCAGTCACTTTGCCCCTCTGTGCCTCTATTTTTCTCTCTATAAAATGGGAATACACCCTTTCTCTGATGGAGAGCTCTGTATGTTTGAAAATGCTCAGAAAAGTGTAAAGCAGTATAGAAATATAAGGTAGAATGATTTCTGAAACTCTGACTTTGCACCAACTATTCTCTGCCAAGCTAATCAAGTTCCACTACAGCTAAGAATTCCTCCTATAATTTGCCTTCACTTCCTTGGTCTGAAAGTTTCAGCCCCATTCCTCCATTGATGCATGACCCTTTCCACAAAGTCAAGAAGGTGTGTGTGTGCAGAATTTCTAAACTGTTTATCATTGTATCTCCTGAGCACATCAGAAATGATCCAGAGATTTGGAAACATGAAATGCACAATAAATGGCTTTGAAGACTGCAAGTTGTCAGGAAAGTGACGGGGTGGTCTTATTCATGACTGTACCCCAGCATCCCACAGAGCTCATTGGCACACAGGAGATTACTGGTAAGCAGGAGTGATTATGGCAGAAATCAAAGTTGTCCAACCCAACAGTCACTCTGTTACTCCCATGCTAACTGATCCAGGCAATGTGTGCAGCTTGGAGGATGAGTGATGACTTGTATAAATCAATCCTAGCAGGTTCAATCCCCTTTGCCAAAGCCTGTGTATGTGACCCAGGATGGGTGATGAAACATATGGAAAAGTCTTCTAGTAACTTCTATGAAAGATTTACTTTTTTGATAAAGAGATATATTAGAGAAAAGTCCCATTAGCTAACCACTTCCTTTCTTCCTGTTTGGGATGCTTTTGTGTGAGGTCATCATAGCTGTGGCCGCCATCCTACAACCATGAGTGAAGGCCAGGAAAGACCCAGAGACTGAATATCTCATCCTAGTGGAGCTGCTGAGCCAAACTTGAAACAGCCCTAAGTCATCCAGTTGTATGAAATAATTAAAAATCTTTACTAATTGGGTCACTATTTTTTAGTATTCCTGTACTTGTGATTTTATTCAGAGAATGAATGGCTGTTTTCTAAGGATTATAAGAGAACTATAATCTCATTATATTTACATGCAAGGTGACAGGTAGTTGCTTTTTTACCAAGTTCTTTGTTTTCTAGCAAAGGTTACTACTCAACCAATCCCTCATGTTTCTCTTATAATCTTGGAATCATCTCTTAAACAAATTAATAGCACTACCCTGACCTATAACGTTCCTTCTCTGTTTTTCTTTTCTGTTTTCTTATTATCACTTCACTTATTTGTCACTTGATGGACAAATATCATATCTTGGTCTTTAATTACTTTAATGGTCTTCTTCCATAGTAATTGGCCATTATCTTTATTCCTCAGATCTTCCTGAGTAATTTTATTGATCATTTCTTCGAGCAAATCATTTGGGGTTATTAGACCCACATAAACTTGTAACTTAGGCCAAGTTTTATTCTGATTAATTAGCAACATGACTTTCTGGCTCAACCAATCCCTCATGTTTCTCTTATAATCTTGGTGTCATTTTTTTTTTTTTTGAAACAGAGTTTCACTCTGTCATGCTGGGTAGAGTGTCATGGCATTATAGCTCACAACAACCTCAAACTCTTGGGCTCACTTTAGACCAGCGCCTTGCAAACATTGCTGCATATTAGAATCACCTGACATGCTTTAGGAACCTCCCCTCCTCCCCAATATCCACCTCTCCCTCACACCAATCATATCAGGACCTTACAGGGGAGCCAGGCATCCTTACTTTTAAAGTTTATTTCTTTGTAACTGACAATAATTATGTATATTTACATGGTACAATGTATTTTTTTAATGTATTGTTTTGATCTATATATGTAGCATCAGTATTTTTTAAGTTTCCCCTCATGCAGCCAAGTTTGAAAATTCATACTTTAGACTGGTGCTTCTCAAACTTCGATGTGGATATGAGTTACCTGGAGACCTGAGGTCAGTTACCTGGAGACCTGTTACAGTTCAGGTTCTGATTCAGTGAGGCTTAAGTTGTAGGATTCAGTGGGATTCTGCCCTTCTTACAAGCCCACAGGTGACAGCAAAAATAATGATCTGAGCCCCACAATTTTTAAATTTCAGATTAATATGAGGTTACAAATGTTTAGGTTACATAGTTTTCATTTCTAAGGTATAGTTCTCACAGGGGATGTGCTGAACACCCTCACATTGTACATATTAGGTGAGAACATGCCAATCACTCTCCCTTCCCTCCTACCCTCTTTTTTTTCCCTTCTCCCCCTCCCCCTTGTTAGAATATATTTGTGTTTTTTCTTTCATGTGGACATGTAATTGTTTATATATTGGTTTCATATTAGTATTGAGTACATTGGATACTTTTTCTCCATTCTTGAGATACTTTACAAAGTAGAATGTGTTTCAGTTCCACCCAAGTAAACACAAAAAATGCAAAATCTCCACTTTTTCATATGTCCGAATAGTACTCCATGGTATACATATACCACAGTTTGTTAATCTATTCATGGGTTGATGGGCACTTAGGTTGCATCCATGTCTTGGCAATTATGAATTGATGAGCCCCACATTTTGAATAGCAAGGGTTTATAATCTATAAGGTGTCCCAAAGGTCACTATAAACAGGAAAAATTAATAAATTCATATTATATTTTATAATTTTAATTTTCAATATTTTTATTTATATATCAATGCATAGAGAAATATTTTGTACATATAGTAGAACCTCTGTAAGTTAACCACCCAAGGGACTGTAACAAACTGGTCAACATACAGAGGGGGTAAACATAAGGAACTAGGCCTACTGTACTGAAATGTACATGTGGTGCACATTTGTTCTAAGAGAATTAGGTTGTGTTAAGGAGGTGGTCAATGTAGGAAGGTGGTCAACTATGGAGGTTCTACTGTAATTTGCAAAATTTTGTAACAAATATTTTATAAATAAGGTACATTTAACTACACTATACCATTATACCAATGCATATAAGTATCTATGGCAACCTTTGAGACACCCTGTATATCTAGTTGTATTCTTCTTCTTTCTTTTTTTTGAGACAGAGTCTCACTCTGTTACCCTGGGTAGAGTGCCATGGCATTATAGCTCACAACAACCTCAAACTCTTGGGCTCAAGCAATTCTCTTGCCTCAGCCTCCCAAGAATCTGGGACTACAGGTGCTCACTACAACATCCCACTATTTTTAGAGACAGGGTCTCGCTCTTGCTCAGGCTGGTTTTGAACCTGCAAGCTTAGGCAATCCACCCACCTCGGCCTCCCAGAGTGCTAGGATTACAAGCGTGATCCACCACACATGGCTCTAGTAGTATTTTATTATAACACTAGATCTGAACAAATAATCCCCTTTGGCTTCAAATGCAAAACCATAGGAAAAAATGATCACTGTAATAAAGTCAAGAGCAGGGGATATGAGTCAAATATCTGAGAGTGGTTGTCTTTGATTTCTAGTTATAGACATATCAACCAACCATTCCTGTTTGCCTGGGACTAAGAGGTTCTCTGCATGCAGTACTTCTACTTATTTTAAAACCGGGGAAGTCCATGGCAAACTGAGATCAGTTGGACACTGCAATTGTGATGGCATTACAGGAACAACAGAGCAACCAAGCTTTGCACTTCTATCTTCCTATTTCTCTCCCTGGAGGCAGCAGCCCACTAAGAAGTCAGGGGTCTGCTGGGGAAGATGGCTTGAGAAAAAGAAATGCTGCATTGCAAGAACTTACTGGATGTTGTAGGGCAACAATCAGGCAGATCCAGGTGAACTTTGAAAAACCCAAGAGTACCAGTTTATGATAAAGCCACAGAGACAAGTCTAGGGAAGACAGGTCAGGTCCTTGCTCTAGCATCAGATTGCAGTATAGCCTGGAGCAACGCTTTCCTCCTTTCTGGGCCTCAGTTTCTTCAGCCAAAAATGGGAACTAAACAGCAAAACACATGAGGGTCCTTTCTGCTCTCCAACTCACTATTCAATATGCAATATGGATAATAGTGCTATGTGAGGCTGAGGTGGGAGGATTGATCATATGAGGCCAGGAGTTTAAGACCAACTTGAGCAAGATGGCAAGACCATATCACTACAAAAAAAAATTAAAAATTAGCTGAGTGCAATGGTGCATGCCTGTAGTCCCAGCTACTTAGGGAGCTGAGGCAGGAGGATGGCTTGAGCCCAGGCATTTAAGGTTACAGAGAAGTATGATGAAGCAACTTCACTGCAGCCTGGGTAACATAGCAAAAAAACCCTGTCTCCATAAAAAATATGTATATGGATAATGCATATAACTGCAGACCACCACCTTCTCAGCTCAAGAAGAGAGTAAACCATCTTTTGTTTTGTGACAACTGTTTTCAGTGCTCCCCAAGTTTTTCCTAAATAGCAGTAGTGTTCATCTTATTTCGGAACACTTTCCTCCCCTGTCCTTTGATGCTCAGAGACCTGAGAACTCACAGTGGTTTTTTTGTTTTTTTAAAAGCTGCAACATGTTTACAAATCTAAATGAAACTCTATTTGCAAGTCCAGTCTTTTGGTTTTAAGTGGCTTCCTCATTCTGTTGTCGCCTCCACCCAGGAAGTCCACTTCTCAATTTTCTCTTTTCTTTAGAAAGAGGAGGACTCTCCCCAGGTACTCATTGCTGGATTCCTGTTAACCTTTCATTAAACCTGCTGACTGCTGACTTCAGCTCTTTATGAGTTAGTTCAACACTCTCATTTAAATGTGTCCCACCTGGGTTCATTAATGTTACTGCCAGCTTCTCCCCTTGCAGCTTCCTCTGCAAATGCAAATGAGATTCTCAGTAAATAACATGGAGACAAGTGAGGATTGAGCTATAAGGGGGTTGGGATTGGAGAGCCATCCATACCCTCAGGTTGCCTGGACCAGAGGAAACTAAAATTCATTTGGGTCCAAGCCAATATCATAGTACCATATGCATGAAGTCTTAAATTGGAGCTCCGTCTATGAAGTATAGGGTAGTGATGAGCGTGCTGAGTCCATCAGGCCTGCTTCAAGAGCAGGAATGCAGGAGATTGGACTTATGACCTGGGGCAAGTTCCTTCACCTGCCTCTGCTTCCATTAGCTCCAAAGAAGGAATAATATACCTGCTGCTATAAGGATTCAATGAGATAATTGCCTTGAAACACTCAGTAGTACACCCAGGGCTCAGTCAGCACTCATTACAGATCGAACATTGTCTATTTCATTTAACCTGGAAAGGGCAAGGGCAAGGTTGAGGAATTAAGCAGTTTTAAATCCTCAGTGTTTGATTGTGGACCCACCATGTACACTTCAGCTGTAAGAGCAAATAACAACATCTTTCCTTGTAGCAATGGAAAACAACAATGATTTCATTTTATTGTATTTCCCATGTGAATTTTGTCTCCTTTAGATTTTGAGCTCCTTCAAGAAGGCAATACTCTCTCCTGCCCTCTCTCACCCCCCAACACACAGTAGATACTAGAAAGGTATTTGTAGATGGCTACCAATTCATCATGATTATACAAAGAGGGAATGAGAGAAACAACTACAGCAATAACTTCTCTGCTCTGTATAAGAATTATGTATTTATCCATAATTTTGTAAAATCCACATCCTACCCTCATTCTCAAACTGGCTGCGTTGTTTGAGCCCACAATTATGTTGTTTAATGTGCTTGCTCAGGACATTATTTTAACTAATTTTGAATTGCAATGCCTCTAAGTAGGTGCACACACACTCCAATTTACCACAGGCCACACACACCATTGTGTCACTCAGCTGTAACAACCACCTGACCCCAACTTCTAGATAAGTCCACGGGCAAAAGGTAGAAAGGGCTGGAAGTCAGGAGACAGGAATCTGAGATCTACATTGAGAGAAAATGTCTCTGTCACAGTATGAAGAATTACAGAGGGAAAGAGTAATATTGTTGATGACCATTAGGAAGCTACAGCAGGGGTCCAGGGCAGTGACACCTGGTTAAATGGGGTGAAGAACCAGGGGCCTGTCTGTTGGTAATAGTAATTGCTCCTGATCACTGTCTGGCCAACCCCATCCCCATACAACCCTGACAAAAGGAGAACCTTTTCTTGAAATTTCAGTCCACCTATTAGGAATGCAATATTTCTCACATTCCAACATGTATCAGAGTCTCCTAGAGGGCTTATTAAAACACAGATTGCTGGGCTCCACCCCAGAATTTTTGATTCATTGAGAGTAAAGCCAACAATTTACATTTCTAGCCAGTTCCAGACTGGCTGAGGCTGCTGGTCTGAAATCCATAGTTTGAGAACTACCAGGCTACAGCAGTAGTTTATAGCTCTTGGCCCCACATTAGAACCACTTTGGGACATTTTTTGTGGCTGTGTGCATGTGTGTGTATGTGTGTGTGTTTATATGTGTGTTTGTGTTTAAATATTTTATTTAAAATTATTTGAACTTGGCTCGGCACCTGTGGCTCAATGGGCTAAGGTGCCAGCCATGTACACCTGAGCTGGCGGGTTCGAATCCAGCCCGGGCTCACAAAACAACAATGACAGCTGCAACCAAAAGATGGCCAGGCATTGTGACGGGGGCCTGTAGTCCCAGCTACTTGGGAGGCAGAGGCAGGAGACTCACTTGAACCCAGGAATTGGAGGTTGCTGTGAGCTGTGATGCCACAGCACTCTATCCAGGGTGACGGCTTGAGGCTCTGCCTCAAAAAGAAAAAGATAAATAAATATAATTATTTGAACTTTTACCTTGTTAAATTATAAAAATTGAAGGTTTATATTTTTGGCTTCATTTGATTCTTTTGTCTTTTATTAAATCATAACTGTATATTAATGCATTTATGGGATACAATGTGCTGATTTGATATACAATGTGGAACATCATATCTAGCTGATTAACATGACCATCTCCTCACTAAATTTAGGTGTAAAAGAAAACAAATGGCCTGTAAAAGGGTAAAAATGTTTCCTGAGTCTTCAAAACTTCCTTACCCTTTTTGAGAACTAAAATCTACATCCCTGCCTCAGGCTGGTGGTCAGGAGGGGCAGGGGAGTGCACTTTGTTCTTTGTGCCACAGAAGATGGGATGAATCCAGATGGAAGTCATGAGATTGTCTTAGCTGAAGATAGGATCAGAACCATCCCCTCTAAAAGCTCGGTACTTCTACTCAGAAGAAGGACACTGGTACTTTAAGATAGAAGTATGCTAGCCTACTCATTTGCCAGCAAATTAAGAAACTCTTTCCTCTGCCTCAAACCACTGGTCCTTATTCTTCTAATGCAGCCTTGGGAACAAGTGCCAAATTTCAAATAATGCAGATGGCCAAGCCATACTCAAGACCAATTACAAAACAATCTCTTAAAGGGTAGGACTCAAGAATGAGCATTTAGAAAAACTCCCCAGTTGATTGCAATATTTAGCTAGCTAACACTGAGAACTCCTAGGACAGAGGCTCCTAGAGACCACTGCAGTTCTAACATGTTAGGATTGCTCATACCAATGGTTCTTATCTGGACAAGGATTTTCAGAAATATATTTGGGACAATGATTGAAAACGCCCCCCTTAAAAACAGAAAAATATTCACTGAGTTTAATTATTCCCTTTAGGAGGTACTTTCTGTCATCTTTCCCTAGTCAAACTGGTTAACAGTGACATTGATGGTGGTGGTGGAATAGGGAACATGAAAGCTGAGTTAGGGTGGAGTGTATCATTGACTCACAAAATGCTACAACCTGACTACATGTGCAAGGTCATCTGGCTCTATTCCATTTTCCATATGGGGAAATTGAGGCCTTCAACCTGACTCTGGACTCAATTTCTAAATAAATGTTTGAATTTAGCACACTAGTCAAAATTATTTCCAGTATCTTAAGCAAACATCAAACAAGACAAGCCTAAAAACAAACAAACAACAACAACAAAAAAAAAAAGAAGGAGCTTCCAATCTGTTGCTAGCTATTTCTATCACTTGGGCCAAACCATTCACTCTGCCAAACAGTAACAAAATAAACCAGAAGGCAGGCTGCTCCCAGTCAGTTGTTTTCCAGGTGCTCGGGTGAGAAGGATTATTATTAACTGCCAGAACAGTGTAGAGTGAATGAACAGGGCAAGCAAAGGAAGCTATAGACTGCACGGGTCAAGTACTAAGACTGATTATTTTTCTCTCTTAAAGGGAATATCAGGAGAGTAAAAATCCAAAAGGTAGTTAACCCCAAGGGTTATGTGCTTATCCCGTATTGCTATCGGTCTCAATGTGGGAGGAATTGTTTCAGAGAAATGTCTTTCAGATCTGGTTTGCTTTTTACATTTCTCACGCTAAGGCAGACATTTTTTTCTATTCATTCATTCAACAACTGTTTGCTTTAATTGCTCTCCCAGGTTCCCTCATGCTAGTAGTTATTCAAGTTTTAAAGCAAATCTGTTCTTATTGAAGAGCAAATTTCCATGAATTGTATTTAGATAAACTTATTTGGATTGTTTTGCTGTCACGTCCAAGCACTGCCCCTGGTTGAACACTCCTGTCATTCACCACATTTTGCTCCTCTAGACTCTTGGATATTTCCAAAATTAAATTCCACAGGCAAGAATTAAGATGTGACACTGTGGTCACCTCTAAAAACACTTAAATGTGAAAAGAAAATAATAGCCAATTTGGGACTTTTGGAAGTGAATCAATTATGGTGTGGTTCCATGTCACTTCCTGTGTTACTAATGAAGCACAAACTCTGGGCTGTTCATACCATACCCAGAGTGGGTCCCTGAGCTCTGAAAGCTGGTCATAAAAGGAGATAGACAAATACAAACAAGATGAAGCCAACTAAGATAGCAAAAGGACCATAAATCACATCCCACAATGATGGTATCTGGAGATAGGTTTTGCTTTAAATATTTCTTAACCTCAGAAGTGCCCTGAGATTGAGCGAATTCCCTTGGGTATGGTAATGAGTTCACCATCACTGACAGCATTCAAGCACACTATGAACGATCACACTTAGCAGTGATAACCAATAAGAAGACTCAAGCACAGGCAAGGGAAGTGTGATTCCTAAAATACCTTTCATTCATGAAACTAGAGCAAGGCTGGGTCAATGACATCTGTGGAAAAGTGGGCTTTTACATAAAATAAAATCCCAAACATATTAAGACTTATTTTGTCACTTCATGTGTCGTGCCCACATTCGGTCATGCTAAGAAAAAGTAGCATGTTAGAGTGTAAAAAAGCCATCTTCATCTTCTCTTTCATGCTGCATGTCACTGAGGACATTTTTACATTCTCCAGCATTGTCCAGCCTGAAAAAAGAAGAGAAGGGCTGATCATGGGAAATACCAGAACCAGAAAAAACAAAAAAACCCCAAACAAAAAACTCTCAGATGCTTGCTGCTATGTTATAATACAACTACCCTTGAATTCAAAGGACTCAGAGTCCATTTAGCCCAAGTTTTACATTTTATTTATTTATTTTTATTGTTACTAGCAGGATCAACCAGGTAAAGCTTCACATTTTACAGATGGGAAAACTGAGACTTTAGGAAAAAAAGAGCTTTTGCCAATCTATTTTAACAAGGAGATTTCAAAGTCCACTAACAAAATATAAAATCATGATCTAAATGCATTTATTTACCACAAGCTCTCCAAATATGACCTGGAAAACTCACCTTGTGGGGCCTCAGTTTCCCTACTTGCTAATATTTTTATTTGTGCATAAATATGATTATATTGATACAATTAATTAGAGAGGGGAAAGGCTTTCATTAACTCCTTTCACAAAAGCTTTTTATTTCTTTCCCCAAAAGCTATAGAAAAGGGAAGATACCCAAAATCCCACACTAGAGAGTGTTAAAATACTATTTTTGAAAAGCCAAAAAACAAAACAAAACAAGAAAGCTGGTCCTATGGTCTAAGTGGGCAGAGAAACAAAATCACAGCAATAATATTCTACATGTTTACTTCATTTTCCATACTACTAACACGCCTCTTAATAAATTCCAATTTAACAATGTCCTCTTAAAGTGAGTCACCCAGAGTAAGGCAAAGAATTTCAAGCACACAGTAACATATTACCCCCTTTCTTTTGCATGCCCTACCGCTATTAATGCCACCTTTCTTTGTATTTGTATTTTGCTCAGACACACAATGTTAACCAAGACAGAGGTTAATGTAAACTAAATCCACATAACTTTTTCACCTCTAATGTCACATGTTTCCAACCCTGTGCTTAATCAGAACATAAGCACAAGTTACTAACCCACTGAGTAGTAACTAATCATTTGTAACAGCTTGTCCAATCTTTACAACAATCATTCATCAAGATAAATTACCTTGTGTCTTTCTGCAAGCAATTGGTTTCCATGATTTTCCCTGAAAAGACAAGGCCACAGTGTGAGCAAAGTAGCTATGGTAGATAGAACATGTAAGTGCCGGGGTCAGTCACAGACCAAATGTGAAAGGTCAGGCCTGGTATTGGCAGGGAAAGCCAGACCTCTCCCCAGGTCAAATGCTTGCGTTTTTCACCCACAGTCAGTGCCCATCAATTACAAAGTTGATCCTACATTGTAGGCAGTGATGTCAAGTTGTTTCATTTTTGAGTCATTTGCTTATCCATAATTCAAGTACTCACTGAGTTTTAACATACTTCTTAATGAGACATACCTAGAATTTTCCAAAACTGTTATCTATGTACAAGAGCTAATAACAGGCATTTAGTAAGTTCTAAATTTCCTTTTGCAATTTCACCTGGGGCCGGTGTTGAAATATACAAGTTCCGATCTTTTGTTCAAATCAATGCAGATGGTACTAGTCTCCTGACTGTCTTGAAACAGCTTTTGTTAATGACTAAAGAACAAGTTCTCTCCACTTCATAGGAGAACGAGGTACCATGTGCCTACACTTTGTGTGAAAACTATAAATCCTGTTTCATGGCTCCTTTATGTAGTGTTTTCAAACTTTTTTGGTGGGGGCAGGGGTACAAGGTCATGGAACACCTTGAGAATTTAATAAAACCTATCCCCTGAATCCTATCCTATCCCTTGAAAAATTCTGGTTTAAACATATAAGCATTTTGACACAATTTCAAGCAATTCACATTCATTTCATGCCGAAATTCATCTGTGACTCCTAGGTTAAGAAAACTTGCTTTCAGGGAACACACAAAGAGACCAGGACCATTCATGGTTTCCTTCCTGGGATGGTCCTAGCCAAAAGAAGAGGGAGGCCAGCATTTTCTCAACCCTATGGCAGTGAAAATTATAGTACTTTCCACTTAAGCCAGTCAGAGGATGAAAAGAATTAGGCACATCGAGACTATAGCTTCAGTACTGGAATAGTACTTATTAGTGTCCAATAAATGAAGGTGCTCTTAATAAGGTTTCTTTTTTTTTCCCAAGATGTAAACTCTATCGGGAGGATAATACACAAAGTCATTAACACCTTATGGAGAATGAGTTTACCTACTATGTCCCTGTCTGAGCTGGGAATAGTGATAGAACTGAGCATCTTCCTCCTTGGGGAGTGGAAGAAGGAGGTGGGGGAAAGCAGAAACAACCCACTCCCTCCTCTTGGAGATGCCAGGCTCTGAAGGACTCTATGATCCCTCCCGCCTTACCTCGGAGGAGAAAGCCCACAAGCAATGCCAACAGCACAAATCCCAAGGTAGGTACAATGACTAAAATCAGGTTCTCAGTTTTCCACAAGCCAGGTTCTGTCATCTGCTGAGACACAGGCAAGGCCATTGGCCCAGTCATTGCTAGACACCATGATCAAAGGACCACATCCTATCCCAACAAGACCACCCAATCAGCAGTAGCTTTGCCATAGCCCACCACCTTTTACCCAATGTGTCTCAAAATCAAAACAAGCCAGTTTTACAAATCAAGGATTTTTTTAATAATCTCAGAAAACCTAAAACATTTCACCCATAACCTAAAATTCTCCTAAGTTTTAGACATTAGGGATGGGAGGCTATGAGGCTTCGGGCTTTGAAGATTCAAAATGAGTATGTTGTGAGCTATTTTCCGCTGTCAGATGTCTTTCCTGCCCACTGCATAAATCCTTTGGCACTCTCTTTAACCTGTGCAGCTCTGTTCATGGCTAACTTAGGCTTGGTGTCTGGTGAAATTGAACAGTTTGATGAAAATATTTCAGATTGTGTACGAATCCAGCACATTGTACCCCTTGATTATATTAATGTACACAGCTATGATTTAATAATAAAAAATAAATAAATAAAATAATTTAACCAAGAAAAAAAAAAAGAAAATGGAGCTCAATTTCGTGTTTTCTCCAACAGTGGTTGTCAAAGTATAGTCAGGGAGTTCATGGGATCAAAATGATTTTCATGAGATAGTTTGACCATTTTAACTGGCATTCTCTTACAAGATACACGGAGGAGTTTTCCCAGAGGTTACATTACAAGTGATGATGTCATTGTTCTCACATATGCAGAATTTTTAAAGCAGATATGTGGTATGAGCATCCCTCTGTCTTCTATTAAACCAGACATTAGTAAATTTTGCCAAAAAATTAAAAATAATGCCATTTCTTCTCAATAATTTTTTCATTTGGGAAAATGTTTGTCATACAACGTATCTTTATGTTAACGTGTAAGGGGTTTGTTACTCTTGTTTTAAAATAAATTGACGAGTATTTTAAAGTTTCTCAGTTTTAAGAAACTGAGTTTTAATAGTATAAAGGTACCCTGACACCAAAAAGTGTGAGAAGCATGGCTCTTTGGGCAGGCCTGCAGCCAGCTTGCAGGAACTATGCCATCTGCAGTAACTAGTCCTCTCCTCCCTTCCTCTTCCATTCTCGAACCCTGGAAGCAGTGGGGATAGTGGCCAGGGAAAAACAACAGATTGTCTCTGAGGATGGAGATGGGAGAAGAAGAAAGAAGAAATAGGAAACCTTCACTTCTCCTTTATAGACATCTGTACTGCCTATAGTTTTCATTTGCGTAATAAAAATAAATGAAGAGTACGCTCAGAAAATAAGAGGAACGCTTGCAGCAGGTGTTGATTCTATAGCATGTCCTAATCCATGGCCACATAGAAGGAACACTAAAGGATTTTGCATGTTTTTGTATTATTTTTTCTTTTTTCTTTTCAAAAACATCTGCACACAAGAAATAAGGATCAATGTTACTTCTGTCAAGAGACAAGTTGACAGATTCTTTAACTATTTCATAGTAGATGTGATGCAGTTTGCCACTTAGCAAGATCCTGCTATTGCCGGCCCATCTCTGCAAACCTCCACTGTGGATATTTAAAATCTAAGTCACACATTTCAGATACTTAAAGACTTTTTTTTTTTTACCTGTGTTCTGTTTTGCACAATTGTCGTCTCAGATGCTGGGAAGGAAAAAAGTAAGGAAGAAGAAAATGGTTATAAGGCCTGTGGGAGAATAAAAATAGCAGATTCTGAAATAAATATTCAGAAGCCTATTTGGAATTCCAGCTGATGTATTTAATTCCTTAATCCCATCTTTCTTTTTTTGTACAATTTATTTACAAATATTCATTTTGATAGTTTTAGTGTGAAGTTTATCGGCTATCTAACTTTGTCCTACCAGCTCATCTCCATTTTATAGACAGTTAGAGGGAAAGATTGAGCCAGCAGGCAGTTGGCTATAATTTTTCTATAGGCCCCAGCAATGTATTCAGGATTTTTACCCAGCCAGAAACTTTGTCAGTCTTTTGGTTAACAGATATTTATTGAGGATTTGTAAGAGTTAGCCAGATATTTATTGAGCACAGCCATACAGTGTGCTGGCTATACCTTGGACCTCAGAAATTGATATCATAGTGCAGAAAATCAAATTTAAACAGGTAATACAAATAGTTAAAAAATAATTAGTTACAGAATGAGGACAAAATTCTGGGAATAAATAGTATAGAATACGATTGGAACAATCATGAGGATGGCTGGTTTGTTCCAGAGGATCAAGGAAAGTCTGCCTGAGAATGGGAAGTGTGAGCTGAGACATGAGTCATTTACTCCAGCCTAAGTTGTGGTAGAGGGAACCATGCTGAGAATCTGCCATGTGCTAAACACTGAGATGTTCTAGGCTGCTGAGATGATATGGCACAGCCCCTACCCTCAAGGACTTCACAATACTTTAGGGAAGAGATATTATTTCAGCCACCAGTCGTGATGAAGTGTGCACAGGCTTCAGAGGAGGGCTGGAAGAGGGATAGGATCCCAGTCCAACATTGTATATAATTATACTAATGTTTCATAAGAATTGAACTCCATGAAGTTCTGGAAGAACTCCTGTCTGCCTGTTCAACACTGGGACCCCAACCTTGCTGGTCACATACTTGGAGCTCTGCAAGCGTTTGTTGAAGGAATGACAACTGAACTGATTTAGGGTTGTGTAAGAGTTAGCCAGGCAGGGAATGGTGGCAAAGGTGGTTCAAATAGATGAGATGGCGTCTGCAAAGTTGTGAAAGCAAGGAGCAGCCAGGGACTCAGGTTGAGAGTGGGCAGCCACAAAGATGTGAAATGTAAGAAAGAAGTGGAGGGAGATGAGACTCAAGTGAACAAGAATCAGTTAAGGAAGGGCCTTTGCTTCGTTCTGGAAGTCTCCATTGGCACTGGGAAACCACAGAAATGTTTAAGCATGACCCTGTGAGGAGGATAAGGGAATAGCCAGGGTGAAAGTTACCATCTGATTCTGGTCTGAAATTCCAAGCTAATAAAAATGAAGAGAGACAGACTTCATAAATGCCTTGAAGGAGGTCACAAGTATATGGACATTGAACTACGGGGATGAGAAAGAGAGGAGAATCTTAGATAACTCACCAGTTCCTACTCAATACACCAGGCCATTGACTGGGACTAGCAGGAAGGGAGAAGAAGTGCCCAACTGGGGAGGAAGGTGCTGAGCTCATTTAGAGTCACTGAGTTTAAGGCTCCTGTGAGACATGTATAGACACTGTTCACCTAACAAACACTTGGGTGCATCTGAATCTGAATCCAATTCAGGAAAAGGGTGTAGTCAGAGATACTGATTAGGGAGTCATCAGTATCCAGGGAGTAGTTAAAATCTGCAAAGGGTTTAAGAAATCCAGGAGCTGCCTGTGCAGAGAGAAAAGCAAAGAGTCCTGAGAAATATCAGCATTAATAGGTGGACAGAGGAGGAAGAAAACAACAACAACAACAAAAAAAAAAAAACAGAAGAAATGATCAGAGAAACCAGAGTTAAGAGCTGTGTCCAGGACAAAATGTTCCAAATGGATGTAAAACTGTAGGTACAATGAAATCTTAGAAATAGAACTTAATACAGAGAGAGTGAGACCCTGAATATAATAAACATCTAAGCTAATAATTACTGAAATTGATCATGAAGGAGAAATGTGTTAGGTTTTGTAAGGCTCTTAATTTGGTACCAGCGAGTTTATTTGTTCATCAGGGAGAGAAACTTGTTGAATGCCTAGGAGCATAAAAACCAAAGGGGAAATTCAGGATGTTTTCATATCCTAAACCCAAGTTATTATTGTTTTTCTATCTGCTATTATTCCTCAAAGCCAGAAATTGCAGGTAAGAATTCAAAACTCCTACCCCCATTCTGTCAAAATCCTGTTGTATTACAATCATTTGTGATGGATAAGCCTAAAATTGAAACCATCAAATGGAAAAGCCCACCTGGGTCAATTTTGTCAGAGCTAATCTGTATTTTAAATTGGAATTGTCTAATGGGAGAGACATTTCACAAACACAAACACCTCTGTGTGATACCAAACAGTACTTTTTTGTCTTGTTCTTCTTCAGAAAATGCCAAAAGCCCAAACAGGAAGCACTCCAAGGGCTACAGCATTGTGCACAGAATAGCAACAGCAATCACAAGTTGACAGTGATTTTTCCTCCTTGTGAAAAGCAGCCAGCCGGTGCAGAGGGAGTAGACAAGTCAGGATTACTGGTGTTTGTGTTGTCTGTGTTCCCTTGACCCTTAATTCTCAAGGCCCCAATTTCTGACATCAGTACATACAGATAACGGGAGGAGCCCCCACAACTTGCTACTAAAACAATTCTGCAAGAGGGAAATTTTAGTCAGTTGAATTATAATCTCCACCCAAGAAATCATGTCCACGTAGAACCTCAGACTGTAACTATACTAAGAAAAAGGATCTTTTCACATGTAATTATTAAGATCTTGAGACAAAAGCAGCTGAGAGTTAGGACAGGCCCTAAATCCAATGATCAGCGTCCTTATAAGAAGAGGACACAGAGAGACACATACACACAGATGGCCATGTGAAGACAGAGGCAGAGGTTGTAGTGATGCTGCCAAAAGCCAAGGAATCCCTGAAGTGTAAGATGCTAAGAAGGACAAGGAAGGATTCTCCTCTAGAACCTTCAGAAAGCATGGCCCTGCCAACCTCTCGATTTCAAACTTCCATTTCCAAGAACTGAGAAAGAATAAATTTCTGTTGTTATAAGTTTGTGTTACATTGTGTTACAGCAGCACCTAGGAAATAAATTCAAGAATGTCAACATGCAAAGGATGAAAGTGGCCTTCAGGAGGGTAACCAACCTAAGGAAGAGTCAGGAAATGGTGCCGAGTACAAGCAAGAAGACGAAATCCAATAAAAGAGTCTAGTGTTTAAAGCATCAATCTAATGTCATCTTGCTACTAACATTCTATTGCAAATTTAACCCTCACGAGCACCCTATACTGCCAACAAAAATACTGAGACCCTGGGCAGTTGAACAATGTGTTAGGGGTCATGTGGTAAAGTTGGAATTAGAACATGTCTGACTAACATCAAAACCTACACCTTTGATGATATCTTTATACTGAAGCTCAAGCACATTGCACCATGTAAATAGAAAATCCTTGGCTCGGTGCCGCATAGCAGTGGTTATGACATCAACCACATACACCAAGGCTGGCAGGTTTGAACCCAGCCTGGGCCAGCTAAACAACAATGACAACTGCAACAAAGAATAGCCAGGCACAGTGGTGGGTGCCTATAGTCTCAGTTACTTGGGAGGCTGAGGCAAGAGAATCTCTTATGCCCAAGAGTTTGAGGTTGCTGTGAGCTGTGACACCATGGCACTCTACCCAGGGCAACATAGTGAGACTCTGTCTCAAAAAAAAAAAAATCCTCCCAACGGTAAAAAAATGCGTAGAGTAGTAATTTGCATTGAATCTAGAAAAAGGATGGTCCAGAAAAGTGGTAAGTAAAGAGAGTTCAGTTTCAGTGAGCAGTATCAGTGGGTTAGGCCATCCACTGGGTATGGGAAAGGTGAACTTTTCTATTGACATTTATTTAAATTTCATCCTTTAAATACTTTTGAGAATGATACATTTCAAAATGTATATAACATATTGTTATGACCTAAAAATCACAATCTGAATCATCAGACAAATGATTTACTAAAAGGAATATATTATTTTTATTAGAATACCTTATTAATCTAGTCTAAAGAGGAAGAAGTTATTTGTCTCTCAAATGCAGTTTGGACACCATGGTCAGTAGAATAATGACAACCAGAGGTGTCTACATCCTCATCTTCAGAAACTATGACTATCTTACCTTACATGATAAAAGAAACTTGTCATGTAATTAAGTCAAGGATCTTGAAATGAGAATATTCTGGAATATCTAGTGAGCCCAGTCTAATCATGAAGGTCCTTTATTGCTTTTTTTTTTTTTAAGACAAGATCTCAGTCTTGGTCTGGGCTGGAGTGCAGTGGCACCCTCATAGGTCGCTGCAACCTCAAACTCATAGGCTTAAGCAACTCTCCTGCATCAGCCTCCCAAGTAGCTAGGTCTACAAGCATATGCCACCACACCTCACTAACTTTTCTACTAATATTTTTTATAGAGACAGGATCTTGCCATGCTGACCAGCTGGTCTCAAACTTTTGGCCTCAAGCAATCCTCCTACCTCAGCCTCCCACAGTGCTGTGATTATCACTTTGTGGGCCATAATGCTGGGCCACAAGGGTCCCTTTAAGAGAAAAGCAAGAAATTCAAAGTCAGAGGATGTCTGATGTAAGAGGAGAGAGAGAGATGTGAAGATATAATACTCCTGGCTTTGAAGATGGAAGAAGGGGCCACAGCCATAGAATGCCTCTACAAGCCAGAAAAGGCAAGGAAACAAATTCTCCCCTAATGCACCAGTAGGAATATTTAATTTTAAGAGCCTTCAGACTTTAGGGTGATGACAGACTTCCCCTTCAACTTGGTTATACCTAAGGTAGTACCAGAACCTGTTCTCTCACTCAACTAAAACTATGTACTATGTGCAGTTCTAAAATAGCATTAAAATTTTAGATTAGAAGATCTTTTAAGAATCCAATTTTAATATCCTTATTCCCATTCTATGAGTAAAAAATTACTTTAAAGTTAGTAGAGACTTTCTCTTAAAATTGATATAATGAACACTTGCTATGTGACTGGCACAATGATGACCACTTCATGTAAATTACCACATTTAATGATCATTCTATTTTACAGATCTGTAAACTCAGGCTGAAAGAAGTTAAATTGATTGCCCAAGGTGACACAAACAATAAAAGGAAATTTGAACCCACCTCTGAATGACTCAAAAAGAAAAAAAGATCATGATCGCAATCATTCTGATGGAAAAGAAAAAAGAAAGCATAATAAAATCCTATTTGAAAATACAAGTTCTCTGAGAGGGCTACTGGCAAGAAATCAACTGGAAATGAAAGCACGCAACTCAATGGGTACATTTTAAAACAAATATTACATATGTTGACCATCATTGAATTCTTAGACACTGGGACTCATCCGTCTCCAATTTTAAAATAAATTTAGTTCAAAAATAAATCAATTCAATGATACAATCCAAAGGCAGTTTTACAATTTTAAAAGAGACAAGTGCAAGCCTTCAGATAAGGTTCTTTCACAGGAAGCCTCTGCCTTATGCTGCCCCCTGTGGATCACTGGTGGTATGGTCTCAAAAAATCCAAAGTATAGCAAAACAACTTAAAAATCACAATCTGAATATTTTAGAGTTGGGACAGATAGGAAATTATCTCCTCTGAATTATTTTATTATCAATAAAGAAGCTAAAACCTAGAGAGAAAGATTCATTTTCTCGAGGTTTCATAGTAACAAAGGAAATTACTATATATATGTGCTGACCTTTACTTAGAAATTCATATTTTCTGAACTTGGTTGGCAGCATTAACACAGATCTGTAATTTCAAAACTCTTTACGAAAGTAGAAACATACATTTATTGAATTCACATATTTCCTTTAAATTCTGGAGGACTCTACATGTTTTTAACATGTGGAATGATCTGAAAGAGTGCTATGCACCTAAATGAATAAACCAACAGAGCATTACATACACAAGTCAGGCATTCCTTAGGTCCAAGGGCAAAACTGGGTGGGGTCCATTTTCTTAATTTTGAAAGAGAACAAACAGTAAGTCATGTTGGCACGACTTGTAATAAATAAAAGGAAAGAAATGGTGAGATGCCATCACATTTCACATACATGAAGTAGACAGAAGGAAACCAGAGATTCTAGAACACCATTATTAAAGAAGCACTCCAGTTCAGAGCTTTGCCTCAACCTTCCAATCCTTCTGAGACACCTCAGCAACAAAACACCCATAAGAGGCCAGAGTCACAATCTCAGACCCCTGTTCTGGGGGTCTTGGTGAAACATAGATAAAACCTCATTCATTTCCCTGTTTTACCTATTTATTTATTTATTTATTTATTTTGGGGTCCAGGTCGTGCTCTATCACCTGGGCTAGAGCACAGTGGCATCATCATAGCTCACTATAACTTATAAACTCCTGGGCTCCAGCAATCTTCCTTCTTCAACTCCCGAGTAGCTGGAACTGCAGATATGCACCACCATGCCATGCTAATATTTCTAATTTTTGTAGAGATAGAGGTCTCACTACATTGCTCAGTCTGGTCTCAAATTCCAGGCATCAAGTGATCCTCCCCCTTATCCTCTCAGAGCACTATGAATTCTAGGCAGGAACTACCATGCCAGCAAGACCTCATGCCTATTTCTTCCCCCTTTAGTCTCCTCTCTGAAAGACAATAATGTCTAGGACTCTGCTCTGCCCATATAAGATAATCAATAAATCTTGATTGAGGAAGGTAGGAAGGTTTGCATTTTACCAAGAACCCTCAGACTTACTGTGCCAACAATAATAATAAATGAGTACCATACACTGAGCACTTAGAACCAGTCAACCATAGTGCAAAGTACTTCTCACGTTTGATCTCAGTTAATCCTTAGAAAATGCTCTACAGAAGGCACAGTGATTGTCTTCATCTCACAGTGGGAAACCTGGAGAAGTCAGGCTACTTAAGTCACTTAGAGGGAAGGGACAGAACAAAACTCAGAGTCAGGGTCATCTACCTGCAGGGCCTGAGCTCTTATTCTCTGTGCTCTCTGGACTTTGGAAAATGTGGCAGAGTTCTAAAAAGATCAGTGCTAGTGGATACATGGGGAAGGGATCCATTTAGAATGGAACTCCAGTCCAATGCTGCTTAGGTGGGTGCAGTTTCTAGTCCCTATATTGTCTTCATGATGATTATAATGAGCATGATGTAAGCACCTAAAAGTGCTTTGTGCACTGTCACATGTCATTTCATTTTATTTGCAAAATGATTCTATGAGCTAAGTAACCTCGGACAGAATTATCAAAAGCGGAGGAAATGGAAGCTCTGAAAGGCTCACATCTTGTCCAAGGCTTCATAGCTAATAATGATGCTAGCCAATTGTAAATGGTAGGGTAATGACATCTGATTTCAGATCCCACTTATTCTCCCCTCTACTATTCTGCTGAGCACCACAGGGTTCAACAGTAACTGAGCAGAGATGATAGGTTCCTGCCAAAGGCCATTTGTACCTTTCCTTCTTCTCTTGTTAACAGTGGAAAGAACCAAGACTTCATCATGGAACTTGCTTAAGTTTACTCATGTATTCCACACCCCTGTGAAATCAGAGCCTCTCAAGTACCCAGAAATCCTCCCCCTCCTACCACTCCATGACTCAGTATGAGAAGGATGTTGTGATCTGCAGAGGGATGGGACCACTCAGCTCAGTTTGCTAGGCATTAATAAGAACCTATCTTAGGTCTGGCTCTGTGTTCCATTACAAAAACACACATTTTATTTCTTTTTCATTCTTTGTTTGCCATAACATGGAACTCTTTGAAAGCTTGGCAATTCTCTTTGATCTTATTTAGTTGACCTTTCTGAAGATGAGCAGTTAGATGCTGGAATTACATAGACTCAATTCCAACTTGGTTAATAAAAAAAAAAAATCGGAAACATCCCTTTGGGGACACAGGGAGACAGCATGAGACTTCTGGACCCCCTGAGGAAGACAAAAGCAGTGGAGATCTGGCAAGTGGTTGCGTGTGTTCGTTCGGTCTAATCCTGCCGGCAGCTGTGACTACAGCAGCAGT
>CAUYON010148914.1:0-50317 GCA_963573935.1 Arctocebus calabarensis
GCCACCCTGCTGCCTTCCTTATTAATGGAGTGAAAAAGCTCATCTTTTCTGGGTGGTTCCCTCGCAGGTAGGACCCAGGGCCTGAAAGGTGGCATTTCATGGCATGACCCCAAAATGCCTCAGTGAAGCCCAGGACTCCAGGCCCTCCTGAGCAGTGTGGTGGCGGGAGGCAGCCATCCAGGCCACCTCTCCAGCTGGCGCCCAATGGCCTCTGCCACACCCCACAGCAGAACAGAGCCTAGCGAACTCACTGGAAAGTTCACCTGTCCTTGGCATGGACAGCCTTACAGTGTTCTGGTGTCCTGGCAGGTAGTTAAAGTGTCAGGCTGTCCAGGTAACTGAAGCACTTTCTGAGGAGTGTCCCAGCAGCAGCCTGGTCCTGGCCCCCCTTTGCAGCTAAGTGCCAGGACTGACCTCATCTCATGGGCCTTCCTGCTGAGCCTCCCAAACACCCAATTGCATTCTCTGTAATTATTTTTGGAGCGTATGAGACATTCCTGTAGAATTTAAAGGATGTACATATAATGACCACCCTTGAACGTTACCTGGATCTTAGAAGCCCCATATGAGCATCTCCCTTTTTCTCCTGGATCAGGGGTCTCAAGATCAGCACTGTGATGTTCTGAACAACTCCGGTGTTCAGGTGTGAGGGTGGGGGTCAGAGGACAGGCCATTCTGCGGGCTGTAGGGTACTTAGCCGCATCCCTGCCAGTAGCATCCCATGATGCCCGGAGCATGCTTTCCTCAAATCCCCTGCACCTCTGGGAGTCACGATCAAGTACATCTCCAGACTTTGTTAAATATCTCTGGGGGCAGGGGACAAAAATAACCCACTGTCCTCTGCCCTAGGAGAAACCACTGGATAGTGACAAACTTCCATTCTGATGTCTAGATTTGTGTGTGCATTTCCAAAGCAGCATCGTTTTGTCTTGTAAGTTGTAAAACTTCACGCCTGGAGCCACACAGGACATCCTCTCTCGCGTCTCACCTGGTTTCTTTTGCTAAGCACCGTGGTCGTGAGACTCCTCCTCACGACTGCATGCAGTCGCCTTGTGTCCCACGTTCGTTGCGGCGCAGTGTCCTGCCGTGTGAACATGCCGCTGCTCTCCAGTCACGCTCCAGCGCTGAGGGCTCGCGGCGGGCTGTTTGCAGGTGGCGCTACTGGCAGTAACTGCTGGGAGCCCTCCGGCACCACTCTCCTAGTGCACACGTGGGTGTGTCTCTCCAGGGCACACACTAGGAGTAGAGTTTCTGGGTCACAGGGCATAGGTGTCTCCAGTGATTTTCTTTTTTGAGTAGTTATACTAAATGGGCCTCTTGCTGACAGAATGTGACATTCTTACTGTACCACACTTTTGCTAGTATTCAAAATGGCCAAGTTTTAATTTTTTGCCAGTGATGCATCTGTACATTTTGTATTAACTTTTCATGCCCCACTTTGTCTGCTCACAATGCGAGCCTGCCCCCCATGCTGTCCTGAGAGTCCCAAGCCTGCCATCGCTGTTTTTCCCACTGCATTATGGATGCTTTGAGCCCAGCCCCTCTTATGGCCTAAAGACCCCACCAAAGCAAGGATGAGGCCTTCTGTGTGCCACGAGCCCCGCAGAGGGCTGTGTGCTAGGTGGATGAACTAATGATTCTGGGCCCCAGGTGGGCTGGTCTCTCTGACAAGATCCAGAGAAGCTGCACCCATTGGGGCTAAGGGGTGGGCCCAGGGCTCTTTGTCCTTCCCAGTGGGATCCTCAGCCCCAACTGCTCCTTGGCTGAGGGAACAAAAGCAGAAGATCCAGAGTCCTCCTCCTTCTCCTTGTTCTCCACCCAGCTCCACCCCCAAATGCACTTAGTCCCCAGAGCCACCTGGGGCCCTAGCAGGAAGTTGAGAGAGAGCCCACTTAGTGCACTGGCCCTTCCTCCCTGATGTGGCTGGATTTCCGGACAGCCTTAGGTGGGGAGGGGAGGGAATTGGGTGGCAGTGTGAGATTTTGTATTTCTCTGATGCATTTTGGGAACAACAACAGTGACCAAATTCTCACCATCAGAGAGAATATCCAGCAAGGTTTGGGTGGGGAGGGCAGATGGGCACCAAGAGGCTGCAGTGGGCAAGGCCAGCAGCCTGGAGTGCTGAGAGCAGCGGAAACAGGTGGAGGACGGCCACAGAGAAGAAGCCGTCCCCTCGAACAGAAGACACGGTGACTGCTGGTCGGCCACCTGGCCACTGCTGAGGGCGGGCGAGTGGGTGGCATTGGTAACTAGCAAGGGTACTTACTCAGTGCCCACTGCATGCAGGCACTACATGAGGGGTCGTCATCTTATTCTCCTCTCAAGAAATAGGGCTGACATCATTCCCCTGTACAGATGAGGCCTCTCAGGCTCGGAGATGAGAGCAATCTTTCTGTGGCAGAGGGCGCACTCCAGCCAGGGCTGGCAAATGGACCCAGGAGCTTCCACACTGCCTTTGAAGGTCACGGTCATAGCAAATCCAAGCTACATGGACAACGGGAAGGGGGTGTGTTACCATGGACTGAACTATATCCCTCCCTCCAACTCATATGTTGAAGCTCTGGCTCCCAATAGAGCTGCAGCTGGAGATAGAGTCTTTAGGAAGTAATTAAGCTTAAATGAAGTTATAAGGGTGGGGCCCTAATCTGATAAGACTGTGGCCTCGTAAGAAGAGGAAGACAGCAAGATCTCTGTCTCTCTCCGTGTGCATGGACCGGGTGAGGAAAGACCGTGTGAGTACACAGTGAGAAGGCAGCCATCCGCAAGTGGGAAGAGGGCCCTCACCAGAACCAGACCGCACTGGTACCTTGATCTTCCAGCCTCCAGAAGTAGGAGAAAATAATTTACTGTTGTTTAAAGCACTTAGTCTAGGGCAGTGGTTCTCAACCTTCCTAATGCCTCCTAATGCCGCGACCCTTTAATACAGTTCCTCATGTTGTGGTGACCCCCAACCATAAAATTATTTTCGTTGCTACTTCATAACTGTAATTTTGGTACTGTTATGAATCTAATGTAAATATCTGATATGCAGGATGTATTTTCATTGTTACAAAAGGGGTTGCAACCCACAGGTTGAGAACTGCTGGTCTAGGGTATTTTGTTGTAGAAGCCCCAGAAAGAAGGCAGTGCAGAAAATGACTTTAGCAGCCTCCTAGAACCCAATGGGCCTATCAAAGATCTTGGGAACTGGGCAGGATGGGCATGAGAGCCAGATGGGATCAGGGATTGAAAGAATAGGGAGCCCTTTAGAAATGATGAGATCCCACTGGAATGTGGAGGTAGGGGGTTTTAGAGAGTTCAAGGTGAAAGAGTAATTTGGTGGCCCTAGTTGCTGCCCACCATCGGTCCAGAATACCTCTCAACCTGCACTTTCAAAGCATTTGCAGTCTTGAAGCCCCACGCAGGTGACTCCTTATAGTCTCCTGAAGGAGTAGGATTGCCAGATCAAATACAGGATGTCCAGTTAAACCTGAATTTCAGATAACATGGAATAGTATTTTTAGTATAAGGATGTTCCAAATATTATATGGGATATACTTGTAGTTAAAGATTATTTGTTCATTACCAGAAATGTATTGAGGCATCCTAAATTTTTATTTGCTAAATCTGGCAACCCTAAGGAAAGGCCCGTGTTTGCATCATCCCCATTTGATGGGGAAATGGAAGGGCTCCTCCAAGGGTGCTCAGCGAGTGGGCGGCATGGCTGACATGGGGACCTGGGCACCTCGGTTCCAAATCCTGGCTCTTTCCCCTCCACGCAGCTGCCACCTTTAAGAGCTAATTGCTAAACAGAGTTGCGACCTGACATCTGGGGCATGTGTCAAACCACAACAGAGCCTGTCTTCCCTTTCATCAGGCACGGCCCGCCGGGGGAGCTGCCAGAGCCAGGCGAGGGAGGGAGAGCCTTCACTTCAAAGGCCTCCTCACCGAGAATTCCAGCACGGCCCTCCAGGTTTGCCTTTGGCTTCATTTCTCAGACTCACTCAGCTTTGGGGACTGAGGTTTTACTTGAATATAGGAATAATACATTATTTATTTTTTTCTACTGGGGGGATACCACCTTCACTCACTGGTGCATTGATTGCCCTTTTCCAAATTCTTTTACATGGATCTGTTATTCCTCACACACACTGGGAAATGCCTCCTTGTAGCATTCTCCCCATATTGCAGGTGAAAAAACTGAAGCACGGAGCACTTCTGTGCCCATGGGACACACAAGGGGACTGCCTTCTTAACCTCTTTTCTGGCTTAAGGCTTTTGCTAGGCAACCATGGAGAGGGATAAAATCACTAGACATGTGACGTTGCTCCTGGGTCCAGAATATAAATCTTCCTGAGCCAGAGCCCAACGAACCAAGTTCCCCATTTCTTCTTTCCCATGCCTTCTTCCTCCGCCTTCCCCCATAGGAGGAGAGATCACAATGTTTCTACAAAGAGGTAGTTCCCGTGTGTGTTTAGGCCAATCCCTCCCTTCTTCTGTAGAGCTTTCGCTGCTGTAGTTAGGAGTTAATATCTAAGGGATATTTCATTCAACGTCACCAAACAGTGCACAGTCAACACTGGCATTTCAGAAAGATTATCAGCCATAGGCAGAGAATGGAAAATGAGTCCAGGTGCTTTCTTTCTTTCTTTCTTTTTTTTTTTTTTAGAGACAAGAGTCTCACTTTGTCGCCCTCAGTAGAGTGCTCTGGCATCACAGCTCACAGCAACCTCCAGCTCTTCTGCTTAGGCGATTCTCTTGCCTCAGCCTCCTGAGTAGCTGGGGCTACAGGCGCCCGCCACAATGCCCGGCTATTTTTTTCGTTGCAGCTTGGCCGGGGCTGGGTTTGAACCCGCCACCCTCAGTATATGGAGCCGGTGCCCTACTCACTGAGCCAAAGGTGCCGCCCTCCAGGTGCTTTCTTTACTCCCCAACAGAAGAGCCTGTTGCCCAAGACCTCTGGCCAACAACCGAGGTCTCCCTGCCGAAGTCCCCAGAATGGTGATGAGGATGCTGTAGGGGGAGAGCCCACAGCTGGTGCTGCGGCCTGTGCAGAGGCCAGGCCGACTGCAGCACACCCTGCCCTCCCCAGGCCTGTCCACATGCGTGTGCTGGGACCAGGGGGCTCTTCCTCCTGAGATGGCTCAGACAGGTCTTGGGCTGGGCTTCTTGCCTCACTGGAAATGGGAAGATGATGCGTTGGAGACACTCTTTGTGGTGCCAGTGCCGAGGGGAACGTGTGTGTGAATGGCACCGGATCATCCTTCAAGTGCTGCCCCCTGCCCCAGGTTGCCTGGCTAGTCCTGTTCTCCAGAGACAGAAAGGACGAGTGAGCCTCATCCCTCACGCCCATTTCAATGGTCAGGAAAAGACACAGGAGGGACCGTACTTCTGATGAAGTGCCTCCCAGTTAAGAACAGGGTGAAATGCACAATGATTACAAGAGCCCCTCCCTGGCTCCCATCTCCCCATTCTCACTACTACTGGCGGCATCTTCCCGAGGGCTCCCCCTTCTTGGATTGAAGTTGAGGATCCACAGAAGTTGGATCCCAGTTGACAACTGTGGAACTGGGTTCAGAGTCAGGGTCCAGGCACTGAAGATGCCTTTAATCTGGCCCTGTCTTTGTCTTGCAGACATGTGGGCCAGGCACCACCGCTCGGCATGTTCCAATCACCATGCTCCTGTGGGTTCCAGGCTTCCTTCCTTAATCCCTCACCCGCTGGTTCCAGGCCCATGTCTCCCTCCACCCTCCTCTGATCTCGGTGGCACTTGCTGTCCACACCAGCCATGTACGTGTCCCAAGACTCTCCAAGTTTGTTATCTTCTTGTGATAACCACATCTCACAGATGCCCAGAACTTTCCAAAGGACAAAGCCCTTCCACAAGACACATTTATTCCCCAGGGCAACCCTACGAGTAGAGATTACTCTCCCCAATGTGCAGATGAACCCTGAAGAAGTGGCTACAGTGAGTCTGATTTTAAATTACTGGTATTTAGGGGGCTGAGCCTGCATTTGGGAACTGATGGGCTCTTGATGGTCACCCTCCTGTATCCGATGGAGCAAGACTGCAAAGGCCTGAGGGCACAGGTGGGGTTACCAAATGTCAAGCGGGAGGGAGACGTGGCCTTCTTTCCTTCCTAGATAGACCTTTGTAGGACAGTTAAATCTCCCCAGAGACAGGGTTGCAGAGAATATCACCAATTTTCCAAAATTAGATGGGTTTGCAAGCCTGGATGTGGGCTTTGGCGTTTCGGGGATAGTGTTGGTCCTTGCAGCAGGTCACTGTCCCAGAACGGGTGCTACTGTCTGCTCCCACTGTCCCCTCTCTCCAGGGAGACCTCCAGGCCCCTGGGGAGGAAGGAGGGAGAGGCAGGGCGGAGGGTCTCTCTGTCCGCGGGGCCGCTGCAGAAGGTAATATGAGGCCGCGAGAAAAGCGAGAAAGGGCCCTGAGTCGGTGTGAGTCGGAGAGATGCCCAACACCGGCTGTCAAGAAAGGACTCGCCAAGGCCGAGTGGCCTGGGAGGACTCCCTGCGGCAGCGCTCGCACCACGGCGGTCCCATAGCGCCACCTAGTGTCCCCAGGAGGACGCGCGTCCCTGTCCAGCGCGGAGGGCTCAGTCTAGGAGCCGCGAGTGCGTCGCGGGGCCGGGCTCCAGCCAGGCGCTGTCACGCCACGACCAGCGCCGCCTGGCCCACGCCCGCCCTGTCCACGCTGCCCCTGCTCCTCACCTGCACCCTTCCCTTCCTCTTCCATCAATCATTTCAGGAGGCAAATGAAAAAGCTATAACGTAAAACAAGAAAGGGGCTCACAAAGACAGCGCGCCTTCGCTGAGAACCTGCTCTGTCCCCAACCCTGCGAGGCATTTCACTTAGCCCCACAGCTATCCTGAAAGGCGACGATTGCCAGACCCACTTTACAGAAGAGAAACAGTTTCACAGAAGTGGAGTAACATAAACGTGTACAAGTTGACCCCACTGGTACAAGACAGAGCTGGTATTCACAGTAATTCCAACGCCCGCAGGCCCTGCCCCCCATCCCCGGAACCATTGCTGTTATCACCACGGTTTTCTTAGGGCTGCCTCTGCTGTGGTGGAAGAACACAGGCCCTCCCGCCAGACAGGTGTGAGTTCAAATCCCAGCTGTTTGAGCCTGGACAGGCCGCTGCCGCCTCACAGCCTTACCTTACGACCCTCCCCAGAAGTCCCCTCCTCTCCTGCCACAGCTCCAGACCCCGGACTTTTTAATCCTCTGATCTCTTACAGCCTTAATCTGCTTGAGGTTTGTAAACACGCCTGGAAATTCTTTGACACTTCTCTCCAGTTCACCTCTTTTTAATTATTGACCAGCCTTAGAGATTTCTTCTAATGAATAAAGTGAGATGGAAGCGATGCTGTGTGATTTCCAAGACAAGGTTGAAAAAGGTAAAATAACTTTACCCTGGCTCTTGCTTCCTTTTGCTCCCTTTTGGAATTCAGCCCCCAGTGATCATACAATTTTGAGGAACGTCATGGTTCTGACAGTTGCTTCACAGTTGATATTATTTTGTAAGTCTTCATGAACTAACAGCCTGGGTTTAGAACATTTGTGCTCTGCGATCTTGAATTACTCCCGAATGGTATCATGAAGGTGTTTTTGTCTAACTCCACTGAGGAGGACTTCCACTTCCATCCGAGACAAAGGAACAAACAAACAAACAAACAAAATTAAATTAGTCAACTCATCCTGGGAAAAACACTATACCCGTCATTGGTGAATATCACTGTGGTCGCCTCCCTGACCTTTGACGTGCTCCCCTTGGGAAGCACGCACCAATGCCGGCGCCTAGTCCACCCTCCAAAGCAATTTTGGAACTTGTTTTCTGGAATGGCCATCAAAGCTGTCATCATATTATCTTTGATGTTATGAATGTCATCAAAATGTCTTCCTTGCAATATTTTTTTTATCTCAGGGTAAAGAAAGAAGTCATTGGGGGGCCAGATCACAGCAGTAGGGAAGGTTTTCTTTTTTCTGAGACAGAGCCTCAAGCTGTCACCCTGGATAGAGTGCTGTAGCATCACAGCTCACAGCAACCTCCACTTCCTGGGCTCAAGCAGGTCTCTTGCCTCTGCCTCCCAAATAGCTGCAACTACAGGTGCCTGCCACAACGCCCAGCCATTTTTTGGTTGCAGCCGTCATTGTTGTTTGGTGGGCCTGGGCTGGATTCGAACCTGCCAGCTCAGGTGTACGTGGCTGGCGCCTTAGCCCGCTGAGCCACAGGCACCGAGCCAGAAGGTTTTCTAATACAGTTACTTGTTTACCAGCTAAAAACTACCTCCCAGCACCATGTGAACGCTATGTTGTTAAGTTGGTGAAAAGTTCAGGTCGTTCCCATTTAACTTTTTACACAGCCTTTGTAGCACTTCCATATATTAAATGTGCTTAACTGTCCAGCTGGTACAAACTCATAAGGAACAATACCTCTGACATCAGAAAAGGTTAGCAACATTGTTTTGACTCTTTGTTTGGATGGACAGAACTTTTTGGTAGTGAAGAATTGGCTGACTTCCATTGTGGGCTTTGATGCTTTGTCTCAGGATGGTTTTGGCACACCCATGTTTCATCATCAATGAAACTATCATTGACAATTGATAGTACACAGAGCTGTACAACACAGAGAGTGAATGCTAATGTAAACTGAGGATGTTAATTTAAAATAATGTATCAATACTGGCTTATCAGTGGTAACAGGTGTGCCTCACTAGAGCAAGATGCTAATAACAGGGGAAACTGTGTGTGCATTGAGAAGAGAGGTGAAATATGGGAACTCTGTATGTGCTGCTCAATTGTTTTGTAAAACTAAGCCTGCTCTCTCTTTATATTTATATATATAATTTTCTATATTTAATATTATTATAAATATATTAACGGTATTATTTTATGTTAAATTTTTAAAAGATAATTGTTTAAACAAAAATAGTAATGGTACATTGTAGGCTTTGTAATAGATATAAAGGTAAAATGTGTAAAACATCTTATGGAATCTACTCACAATGGACAATAGACCTAAACATAAAATGTAAAACTATGAACCTTATAGAAGAAAATATAGGGAAAAAAAAGATTGTGATCTTGGGATAAATAAAGTTTGGCCCACAAATTGGGTACCATTAAAATTAAAAACTTCTGTTTAAAAGATGTTTAGAGAATATAAAAGTAAGCCACAAAACAGTACAATATATTTGAAAAATATTTTCATATAGGATTTGTATCCAGAATATATAGGAATTCCACAGATGAAATAATAAGAAAATAACTCAGTTTATAAAGTAGGCAAAAGATTTGAATAGATGAATCACTGGAAAAACATAAATGGGTGGCTAATTGACACAGGAAAAGAAGCTCAAGATTATTAGTTGTTAGGCCCAGGAAAATTAAACACCATAATGAGATAGCACAGCACGCATATTAGAATGGCTAAAATTAATAAAGAATGATTGTATCAAGTGTTGATAAAGATGCTGAGGAAACAAAATGCTCATACAATGTCCATGGAGATATAAAATGGTGTAACTACTTTGTAAAAATTTGGGAGTTTCTTTAGAAGTTAAATATATATCTACCATAGGATTCAACCATCCATTCCCAGATACTTACCCAAGGAAAATGAAAACATATGTCCAAAGATTTGTACACAAATGTTCATAGAAACTTTGTTTGCAGTAGCCAAAGATTGAAAACAATGCAAAAGTCCCTCCACAGATAATAAGTAACAAACTGATGCAATAGATTACTCAGCAACAAAAAGGAACAGGCTGTTCATACTCCATGGGGGAGTCTGAGAATAATTATGCTGGATGAAAGAAGCCAGCCAAAGAAACAATAAAACCTTGTGATGTCTTTTGTATGATACTATAGAAAATGCAAACTATAGTGAAAGAAAGCAGTGGCCGCCAGGGGATAGAGTTATGTGGGAACAGCAGGGGGAAGGGGAACAAGAAAACTTTGGGGATGATGGGTATGTTCATTTTTTTTAAAATTCTAAATTAATATAAGGGTATACATTTTTAGGTTACATTGTTCTTACTTCTAGGATAAAGTTCCATTTGTAAAAGAGCCCCTCACCCAGGGGGTGTGTTATACACCCTCACAATGTGCACAGCAGGTGAGATCCCGCCTCATGCCCTCCTTCCTCCCAATCATGCTCCTCCTTTCCCACAAGAATAGACTATATTTGTGTTTTATTGTTCATATGAGAATATAATTGATTATCAGTTTCAAGTCAGTATGGAGTACATTGGATATTTATTTTTCTATTCTTGTGATACTTTACTAAGAAGAATGTATTTCAACTCTATCCAGGAGTAATGTAAAATGTATATAAAATAATGTAAAAGATATAAAGCCTCCATCTTTTTTAATGGCTAAATAGTATTCCATGGTATATGTATAACACAGTTTATTGATCCATTCATGGGCTAATGGGCACAAAGGTTGCTTCTAGGACTTGGCAATTATGAATTGAGCTGCAATAAACATTCCGGTGCAAATGTCTTTGTAGTAAAATGATTTACGTTCTTCTGGGTAGATACTTAGTAGTAGGATTGCAGGATCAAATGGAAGATCTACTTTTAGATCTTTGAGGATTCTCTATACTCTCTCCAAAAAGGAGAGAAATAGTTTGGATGGATATTTTGATTATCTTGACTGTGGTTATGGCATAAACTGCAAACATATGTCAGAATTTATCATATTATATGCTATCAGTAAGTGCAGTTTATTCGATGCTCCTACCATTAAACTTTCCCCATTCTTAGGCCAGTAGACATGTGTGAATACATGTCTATCCACCTAGACACACACATAGGACCATACACACATGCACATGTGTGTGCTATATACCTCATTCAATTGCACTTGAATGAGCCTGCTTGTTTGTTTACTTGAGCACTTATTTACTTAAAAACACACTAGGAAATTGTTGAGGTCAGGAATATGTGTATTCTCTTCTCCTTTTTTCCACAGAGCTTATCTCAAGTCCAAATATGCAGAAGATGGTCCACGAAGGTTTGATTACTTTCAGCCCTACGAGACACATCAGCAAAGAAAGAAATTCACTGGGCAAGGATGCTTACTGGTGCTATTTAGCTGAAAGGGCAATTGTGATTTTCTGAAATAGCAAAAGTCCAGGGAGTGAGGGACTATGGTCTTGTAATTCATTTCTCTGGATGGCTAGTTCATTTCAATCTGAAATGGTCGGATCCCTAGACAGTTTCTAAAGGAGGCAGAATGAATGCCACCCACCCAGAGAACAGAACGAGATAGGAATGATGATGATGATGATGATGATGATAATGATAGTAATAGTTATAATACTACTTCCCACTTGATGACCACTGACTGTGTGCCAAAGCACTATCTGCTTCATGTGTTTTCCCTCCCTCCAGTCCTATGGGGAAGCTGTTATCATCCCATCTTAAAGAAGAGGAGCCAACAGGTGGTGAGGGACTTGGGATTGTACAACTAATAAGTTGTGGAGTTAGAATTTGTCTGTCTGATTCCAGAACCTGTGCTCCTACCATTAAACTGCCCCCATTCACAGGCCACTAGACATGTATGAATATATTTACACACACACATAGGACCACACACACATGCACACACATGTGCTACATACCTCATTGCTGATTATCACTACAGTCACCTTTAAAGTATTCCCCGTAGGAAGCTATGCCAGTGCCTAGTCCACCCTTCAAAGCAATTTGGGAACTCTTTTCCTAGAATGGCCTTCAAACTTGTCATCATATTACCCTTGCTCTCCTGAATGTTATCAAAATGTCTTCCTCTCAATAATTTGTTTTATCTTTGGGTAAAGAAAAATGTCATGGGAGGTCAGATCAGGTGAGTAGGGTGGGTGTTCCAATAACAGTTATTTGTTTACTGGCTAAAAACTCCTTCACAGACAGTGCCACGTGAGCTGGTGTATTGTCATGGTGCAAGAGCCAGGAGTGTGGGGCCAAGATTTTCAGTTAAGATTTTCCTAATTGTTTCTCTCTCAATGTTCATGTGGTCTTCTATACTTCTCTCAGTCAGCTATTTCGATACATTTTGCAATGTTTTTGTCAGTTCTGCTCATTACTGGCTGCCCTGAGCTTCCTTCATCAGTGATGCTTTCTCTCTCCCCAGAATAGTGTTTAATCCATTTGTATACTGCTGTTTTCTTCATGGCATCATCCATATACCCTTTGGGTAACATGTTTCTGATTTCAAAACATGAAGTTTAACAAGAAATGTATGAATGATTGTTCATTACTCTAATTCAAACTCTAACATTCTTGCAATAGCACACAAAAACACTCAACAACAAAAATGAACACCACTCAGCAGGACACGGTCACACATCAACACAAACACAGCTGTGAGACGCTGATATACCAAGGTTATGAAACCTTACTGAGTTGTTTGTACAGTGCTGCCAATGTATATGCATGGTGGTAAGTTCACAAACTTAATTGTCAGACTTCATATGTTCAGCCATACATATGTAAATGCATGCACACACTTGTCCCTTGAATACACACATATGCACATACACAGTTGCATGACACATACAGCAGAACACACATGTGCATGTATACATACATACAAGTGCACCCTTAGGATGACCTAAGAACATACATTCTGCCCTTCCGATTTTGGCTCCCTACAAGCAGTAGCCAATACATCCCACTGTCAGCCTCTTTCACTCTAGCCCCAGAAATCTTCAGAACACTGAAGACTTCAGTCTAAAGTGAAATTATGCTCAGGCCCCTCCTCTGAGGACTACATGCAAGTCAGGGCAATCAGATACATCACATTTTCCCATGAAAGAAATTTTTGATGGGCTTATTAACCTTTGAAAATACCAGCTTTCAGTCCGGAGGACTTCCTGAGTCCAGATCAAATTGAAAAATAACCTCGTGACAGACCACCCGGTTCTAAGCTGATGGGAATTACTTTCAACCCAGGCCAACACGTCTCTCAGACAAAATGTTCCACATACCAAACCTGACAGCGGCCAGCTCTTGGGAGCAGGGGAGCCAAGTGTCATCTATTACAGATCATATCCATGATGGCTGTGACATGGGGTGTTGCTGTGGGCCCTAGGCCCTATGGAGGCAGAAAGGAGCTAGACTCAGTGCCTTTCACATTTATGTCCCTGCGCTATAGGGCAGAGAGTCTGCCTGTCATCACAGAGAGATGAAGCTTTGCCTTCTGGCAATCATTTTCTATTTTGAGCATTTAGTTTGGTGTAGAATTGTAGTTTAGTAGATGCTACCAGAAGAAAAGACAGTGTCGTGTGGAAAATTGGAGATAAACTGATAACTACAGGGCAAGAGGAACTGATTCATCGACTCCCTTCATCTCCCCTTCTTCTTTTTTAGGACACATTTGGCTCAGAAGACAGTCTATGTAATTTTCTGGAAGTTTATTTCACCTCACGGAACACATGTGCAACAGAACTTTTCCACTGTAACAGCTGCCAGAGACCTCAGCATTTAGCTTTGTCTCTGCATTGAATGATTTGAGTGGTCTTGGGCAAGACCCTCAATGCCAGAGCCTCAGTTTATTCACATAGAAGATGGAAATTTCAGTGCCTGCCCTGTGTGCCTCACTAATTTGCCATGATGAACAAAAAGATGACAAGAAGCTAGTTTACTGTGAGTGAGAGGAAAGGGAGTCATTCTATCATTGTGCAAGGTTGTTCAAGATTTTCCTGTGCAGACACAGCCTTGCACAAGCTTCCAGGCATGTCTTAAAATGTTTCCCCTAGTCCTTGGAATTATCAGAAATAGTTTCCTAGTTCCTGTCTGCCCTGCTAGTGACTGCCACAACTCTCCATGGGCAGCCTCCCAGGCATGAATCCAGCCCCAGCAGACACTTCAAATTTCTCACTCCTGAAGCTACATAACCTACATAACCCTGCCTCTTCTCGGCCAATAACTTTGATTTCCACTGCTCAGAAATAAAGGGGCAGAGAAGATGGAAGACCCTCTGATTCCCTCCCAAAACTTATCCACATGCTAGCCATCTTTAACTCCCTGCCTCCTGGTACCAAGGCTTCTTCCTGTCTACTGTCAGTGTTTCCACTTAGTATCATCATTCCCTGAAGCTTCCTTGGCGATCTCATACCATCACTTATCTCTTCTTGTTGCTGGATCTTTTTTTTTTTTTTTTAGAAACAGAGTCTCACTTTGTTGCCCTTGGTAGAGTGCCATGGCTTCACAGGTCACAGCAACCTCCAGATCCTAGGATTAGGCAATTCTCTTGTCTCAGCCTCCTGAGTAATTGGGACTACAGGCACCTGCCACAACGTCCAGCTATTTTTTTGTTGCAGTTTGGCCGGGGCCAGGTTTGAACCCGCCACCCTTGGTATATGGGGCCAGCACCCTACTCACTGAACCACAGGAGCCACCCTTGTTGCTTGATCTTTGCTTTTCCCCATGAAACCAGTACTTTCTCAACACACAAAGGGGAATTTTGGCCATGGAATTTGAGTTTCTGTAGGAACATGTGAAGAGTTTGGGCTCTAAACAGAAGCATAGTGGAAAAAGCAATTCTCAGTGAGGACAAATATGAGGCAGACATGAGCCTTGGGGGAAACTTCTAAGATAGGGTATTGGAGACCATATAGAAATTGCGAAGGTGTTGCTGGAGACTACAGGGATTCCTGGATTGTCTAGAGTGTCACCTTTCTCTCATGGGTCTTGTCCTTCCTCTCTCTATCTCTCTCCATGACTTCTGCCTCCAAACACCATCTTGAATTCTAAAAGCTCAGGGCAAAGCCTAATCTCTTTAGGAGAAAGAAAGTTTAGACCCTGCTAAATCACTGGCAGTTGAGAAATTTAGACATCACTGTATTTTTACTACACAAATAATAGGAAGCCATTCTTGCTCAACAGAGCTGGTGAAGGTACAACCTGATGAATTCTACCAGTAGCTGCAGATAGTCTTGGGTTGTAGATTAAAGGGTCAGCCCGCCCACCCTCCCTGGAGGAATAGGAACCCACCCAGGTCAATCAGTCTCTCTTACTAGGAACTTGCATTTGATGTAGACATGTATTGGAAGAAAGTTATTATGACAGCATCCTCCTGGAGAGAGTTCATGAGTTCTTGCCTCTGGGGTTCCTGGAACTGTCTTCCTTCAATCCTTCCTAAGCTTTCACTGTTAAACTTTTGGCTGTTCAATTTTTCCTTTTATGCTGAGATTATCATCCTTCCAATCACTTCCATCTCTGTTTTACTCAGGAAAAATTCATCTCTTGCAACCAGAGAACCTCTGAATATCTTCTTCAGAAGTAAACTACCCTAATTCTGAGAAATGTGTCTTTTAAAAAAGAACATAACTAACTTGTTGTCACCCAACCTCCTCACACCCCCTTTATGAAACACCAGGCATCAGATCCTGAAAGTACTTTTTTTTTTTTTAAAGGACAGAGTCTTACTCTGTTGCCCTGCATAGAGCGCCATAATGTCATAGCTCACCTCAAATCTTGGGCTCAAGAGTTCCCCTTGCCTCAGCCTCCTGAGTAGCTGGGATGACAGGCACCCACCATGATGCTTGGCTACTTTTTCTATTTTTTGTAGAGACATGGTCTTGCTCTTGCTCAGGCTGGTCTCGAACTCCTGAGCTCAAGGAATCTACTGCCTAAACCTCCCAGAGTGCTAGGATTACAGACATGAGCTATCGCACCTGGCCAATACTTATTCTTAAAATATTCAAGATAAGTTTATCATTATCCACATTGTCCAGGTGAGGTACTGAGGCACTGAAAGATGTGGGCATCTGCCTAAAGTTATAGCTAGAACCAGGAATCTTGGTAACTGCCTATCAGCAAAATTCACTGTAGCCCAAGTAAAGGAGGTTAGTGGAAGGGTCTCTGGCCAAGATAGCACCTTTCTTCATTTCTCTCCCTCCCATCTCTGTTTCTGAAGATCTGCTCCATTTTCCTGTTTTTCTCCACAGACTGGCTTTCTCTGCTCCCTCATTAGGAAGCACATTGCTAAAATAGGCTGCTTCGGCACAAACTCTACATAGTTATTTACTTCAAACTTCCACCATAGATTATAATTTCTATGTTCTTAGTTTGAATTATTGAGAGAATCTGCTTGGTGCTTCTTCAGTTGGGGTAGGCAGAAAAAATGTCCCTTTACCTCTCCCTAACCCCCAAAGATAATTACATACTAATCTCTGGAATCTGTGAATGTTACATTGAGGGAAACATAGTCTTTGCAGATGTGATCAATGAAGATTTTAAGATGAGGACATTAACTCATCTTATCAGAGTGGGCCCTAAATGCAATCACATACATCCTTATATGAGGGAAGCCAAGAGAGACTTGGCACAAACAATAGAGGAGAAGCTTATGTGAAGATGAAAGCAGAGACTGCAGTGATGTAGCAACAAGCCAAAGAATGCTTGCAGTCCCAGAAGCTGGAAGAGATAAGGCATTGATTCTTCCCTAGAGCTAAAGCCTCTGAGGAGAGCAGAGCTCTGGCAATCTTTTTCTTCTAGCCTAGATTTCTGACATGCAGAATTGTAAGAGAATTTCTATTATTTTAAGCCAGCAAATTTGTGGTAATTTGTCAGAGCGGCCACAAGAAACAAATATAGTGGCAAATGGATTCATTCCTTTTGCAGTAAGCATTCATTCCATGTCTGATCATCTGTGACCTAGAGTATGTTTACAAGGAAAAGCGCTGAGGTCTGCCCGCTTAGCAGTGGCAATGCGATGGCAAAAGATTGTCAATTCTCAGGGTGGAGGCGTGACTTAGCAGAAATCTGCAGGCATTGATATCACCTAGGTTATAGAGGAAGTGTTGGGAAGCACAGGGCAGCAGTCATATAAATAGGTGCCAAACCGAGAGCTCCCCTCCCCCTATCAAAATCAGGAATGAGTTCATAAACAGCACTGTTAATGAGAAGTGGGAGGAAAAACAGGCAAGGTTAGAAGGTGAATCTATTTGTTCAGCTAATTTAAAGAAGTGTTTAACAACCTTCTTTCATCAGCCTTGGGATAAGACTTAGCACAACCTATAGTCTAGGAAAGGATAAAACCTGCATATCCTGGACAGTTGGGAAAGAACAAAAAGAATTTATTTCTATTTTTTTTAGAGACAGAGTCAAGCTTGATCACCCTCGGTAGAATGCCTTGGAGTCTCAGCTCACAGCAACCTCCAACTCCTGGGCTTAGGCGATTCTCTTGCCTCAGCCTCCCGAGTAGTTGGGACCACAGGCGCCCGCCACAGCGCCGGGTTATTTTTTGTTGCAGTTTGGCTGGGGCGGGGTTTGAACCCTCCACCCTCGGTATGTGGGGCTGGCGCCATACCCACTGCGCCACAAGCAAAAAGAATTTTTTAATCCGTAATTTATTCAACAAATGTTTGTTGTGTACATAGATGTACTAGGTTATGTAATATTGCAATAAAATTGGTAAAATCACTATCTTCATGGGGTGAGAAAAATAAATATTCACATAAATGAGCAGGATAATCACAAACTGTGAAAAGGGCTATAAAGCTAAAGAGTGGGCTTTTAAACAGAATAAGATGTTTGAATTGGTGGTGGTGGTAGTAGTAATCAGGGATTGAAATCAGACGTTAGACTTGGGGTTTATGTGAGAAGTTTGGAAAATCCAATAGGTAGTTGGATTTAAAACTGGGGACGGGAGAAATGGTTTGGGTTGGAAGTAGAAAGGTATTAATATTATTTAGACTCATACGAATAAAAGCCCCAGCAAAGAAGCGCATAGGTGAAAAAGCGTAAGTTTCAACTTTTACTCTATGTACCTTCTACTTGTGAATAAGCAGGACAGGAGAGACCATCTGTAAAAACCCTGGAGACTTCCGCCCTGCCTCCCTCAACTAGACTACATTTCCCAGAATGCTGTAGAAACGGCGTGAACCGGAACTTGCTACCAGTCACTTCCGGCGCAAGTGGTGTCGGGTAGTCATGGCGACCCTCAGGTTTCCTCTGTTAGTGCGGAGCTTCCTGACAAGTTCTTGGGGTTCGGAATGGGTCTGTATCCAGGTCCGAACCCAGCCCCGGCCCGATGCCCTGCTCCAGCCGCTTCCCTCCATTTTCCAAGTGGGGTTGCCACGCCGCCAGTTCGGCTCCGAGGCGGGTAAGTGATCGGCAGAACTACCTAGAAGAAAACCACTCCGCGGCCCCTGGGGTTCTTTTCGCAGCTCATTCTCGGATTTAGCCGGGTTCTTTCTGTACTTGCAGAGCTTGTCATCGCCTACATTTGTTCATTCATTCGCTCATTAAGCTGCAATGCCTGAGTTCCGCTAGTTGCAGAGCACAGATCTAATCGGAGGAGCATAGCAAACTAATACAAACGCGGGCTTTTCCCTGAGGGAACTCATAGTCCTTGGAATGGGCAGTGCAGTGTGATTCCGCTGAGTTAGGGAACGCACATAGAGGCACTCAGACTGGGTTCCTGGAAAATATGACCAAAGCAGACACCCGGTTAACCTTGCTAAGGAGAAAGCCAGAAGCATTTCAAGCAGAGGGAGTGGCATAGGCAAATGTCCAGAAATAAGACTGAACACGGGTATTGGGGGAACCCATTTTGAAAGTAGGATTGATAAAGGCTGGTATAGTTTAAAAGGAAAAGTCAAGATCGTTTTTTAGGCTTCTGCCTGTAGTATTTAAGCGGAGGCTTGTCCCATTTATACCAAGAATTTTTGCGGGTGGGGTGGGGTAGCCTGTAGAGGGCAGGATTGTATGAGGTTAGGAGATGGGAAGGGAGACAGAATTAAATCTGTTTGGACACAATTTTTTTCACATTTTCTTTTTTTGTTTACTTTAGATTAATATAAGGGTACATGTGTTACATTGTTTGTTAGGAAAATCAGTTGTATTTGAGTCCTTCCCCTAGGAGATATGCTGTATATCCCTACTTTGTACTCATTAGGTAGGAGCTTACTGAGTCCCTTTCTCCCCCTCCCCCTGCCTTCTTAATTTAATTGTGTTTTCCCTCTAATGTGGGCTGTAGTTGTACATCTGCTAGTTTCAAATTAGTATTGAGTATGTGGGATGTTTGTTTTTGCATTCTTGAGATTCTTTACTAAGGAGAATGTTCTTCAACTCCATCGAGGTAAATACAAAAGATCTAAAATCGCCATCATCTTTTTATGGCTGAATAGTATTCCATGGTATACATATACCACTGTTGATTAATCCCTCATGGGTTAATGGGCACTTGGGTTATTTTCATGTCTTTATGATTGTGAATTCAACAGCTATAAACATTTGAGTGCAAATATCCTTATGGTAAAATGCTTTTTTTTTTTTCTTCTGGGTAGATACATAGTAATGGGATCACTGGATCAAATGGTCTACTTTTAGCTCTTAGAAGATTCTCCATAATTCTTTCCAAAAAAGGCTGTATTAGTTCGCAGTTTCACCAGCAGTGTTCCCTTCTCAATGCACCCTTGCCAAGACCAGCAGCTTTGAGACTTTGTGATGTGGGCTATTCTCTCTGGTGTTAAGTAATACCTCAAGGTGGTTTTGATTTCATTTCTTTGATGCTTAGGGATGGATGAGCAGTTTTTCATGTGTTTGTTGGCCATTCTTCTGTCTTCTTGGGAGAAGGTTGTGTTCATTTATTTTGCCCGATGACTAATTGGGTTTTTTGCTCTTTTCTTGATGATTTGCTTGATTTCTTGGTAGATTCTCATTATTTGCCTTTAGTCAGATTCATAACGTGTGAATATCTTACCCCATTCTGAAGATTATTTGCTTTTTTTGTTGTGAACCTATTAAATTTGACCTACCTGGGCAACATAGTTAGACTCCATCTCTTCAAAAAAATTTTTTTTGAGGTGCCTTTGAGATTCAAGTGTTCACTATGCAGTTAGATATAAATTGAGGAACACTGGAGTACAAATGGTAACTACAGCTGGGCACATGGGGCAAGAACGTCTGAGGAGAGAATAGTGTTGAGCATCTACTGTGTGCTGGACACTCTGAGGGACCCTGGCTGTCAGAGATAAGACAAGGTTCTGGTCTTCAGAGAGCACATCATCTAGTGGGGGACATTGTGATGTTCACAGACCACCTTAGCTTTTTTCTGATGTTGGAAGCCATTGGTGAATTTTAAGCTTGGGAGCTATCTTAATTACCTTTTTAACAGATTATGCTTGTTGCTGTGTGGAGAGTGTTCTGTAATGGAGCCAGAATGGAGGTAGAGAGGATAAGGCAAGGGATGAGGATGATATTGACTAGGGTAATGACAGTGGGAAATAGAGGATTTAAAAGAGATTTATGAAGGATATGAATCAGTATGTTCTGTGTCAGTTTTTTTGTTTTGTTTTCTGGGATTTTTTTGTTTTGTTTTATTTTTTTTTTGTAAAATGAGGATAATGGTAGTATTTTACCATGTGCAATGGTAACAAATGCACATGGTAAGCATTTAATAAATGCTAGCAGTTATCATTACTGTTGTTATTACTCCTGCTAGAGTAATAATCAACAAGGCTAGAGCTGGAGAGTAAAGAAGTTAGGAATGACTGAAAGGTTTCTGGCCTGATGACTTACTGAGTTGCTTCTGAGATAAGGAACAAAGGAAAAACAGACTTGAGACAAGAGAAAGTTGGTTGGTTTTGATTTGGAAATATTAATGTGAGATGTCCATTGGGTAATTGGATGGAAGATGATCTTGACTGGAGATTCAGATTTTAGAGTTTCTAGCATATAAATATAATTAAAGTCATAGGGAGGAGAGGAGAGTATCACCAGTGAGAATATTTGAAGGGAGAAAAGGACATAGTTCAGAATCTTGAGGGACACCAGCAGTTTACAGGACTGGCAGAGGAAAAGTGACTGAGAACAAATAGCTTTTTGCTTTTTCCTAATGCAAATGGAAAATAAGGTAGTGGAAGAAGCAGACTACATGAGGTAGAGCCAAGATTGAGTCTCCTCTCCTAGTGCTCTTTCATGACACCTTATTTGCCTGTTTAGTATCACGTCCAGTGACCTGAGCCTCTCTTTTCTAACTGCAAACCCTTAGCGTAGACTTTCCTTCTCTTTTTTCTCTGATGAGGCCCTCAGGATGGCCTCATGCCCTTCTTTGGCCCTTTCATGCCCTTCCCTACTCCTGGCTATGTTTAGTTCCTTCCTCTGCAATCACACAGTCCTTCGACTGAGGAGCATTGTAGTAGATCGAGAATGATCTAGGCTGTAGAACTAGACAAACCTTCACATAAATCATAGCTTTACCACTTAATAGCTAGCTGTCTTTGGGTAGGCTTCAGTATCCTCATTTATAAAATTGGGATAGTAATAGCTATATGCTTGGCAAAAAAGAGACAACTCTGTAAATGGTAGCAACCATTATTAATTACATTAATTACTTTTTTTTTTTGGTCCATGAATATACTTTTTATTATGAGTTTATTGTTGGGGATTCATTGAAGGTATATGAAACCAGGTTACACTGATTGCATTTGTTAGGTAAAGTCCCTCTTACACAAGTATCTTGCCCCAAAAGGTGTGACACACACTGAGACCCCCACTCCCACCCCCCTTTCCTCCTTCTGATCTTCCTGCTCCCACCCACCTCCCTCCTTCCCACTCTCTGCTCTTCCTTTCCTCCACCTCCTCTTTCTCTGCTCTACCTTTCCCCTACCCCCTACCTTGTACTAGATTATTGTCTTCATATCAAAATTGAGTACATAGGATTTGTGCTTCTCCATCCTTGTGATGCTTTACTAAGAATAATGTGCTCCACTTCCATCCAGATTAATACAAAGGATGTAAAGTCTCCATCTTTTTTAATAGCTGAATAGTATTCCATGGTATACATGTAACACAGCTTGTTAATCCATTCCTGGGTTGGTGGGCATTTAGACTATTTCCACATTTTAGCAAATGTAAATTGAGCTGGATAAACAGTCTAGCGCAAATGTCCTTGTGGTAAAAGGATCTTTTTTCCTTCAGGGTAGATGTCCAGTAATGGTATTGCAGGATCAAATGGGAGGGCTAGCCTGAGTTCTTTAAGGGTTCTCCATACTTACTTCCAAAAAGGTTGTATTAGTTTGCAGTACCACCAGCAGTGTAAAAGTGTTCCTTTCTCTCCACATCCACGCCAGCATCTGCAGTTTTGAGATTTTGTGATGTGGGCCATTCTTGCTGGGGTTAGATGATATCTCAAGGTGGTTTTGATTTTCATTTCTCTAATAATTAGAGATGATGAGCATTTTTTCATGATGTTTGCTAGCCATTTATCTTCTTTAGAGAAGATCTGTTCATCTCTCTTGCCCATTATGTATGGGATTGTTGGCTTTTTTTCATGTGGATTTATTTGAGTTCTCTATAGATCCTAGCTATCAGGCATTTGTCAGATTGAAAATATGCAAATATCCTTTCACAGGGTGGAGGTTGTTTAAATGCTATGGTTGTTATCTCCTTTGCTGTACAGAAGCTTTTCAGTTGAATTAAGTCCCACTTGTTTATTTTTGTTGCAATTGCCATGGAAGTTTTCTTCATAAAGTCTTTTTTCCAGGCCAATATTGACAAGTGTTTTGAAGTCCTTTTGCTTTCTCCAGTAGCCTGTCTTGGCAGAGACTGAGCCTATACTTTCATCATAGTGAATGCTTGGTAAACTTTAAATGAAGGAATGAATGAATGAATCTCACAGAGGTAGACATCATGGTAATGGTTATTGTTTTTTTTTTTTTTTCTTTTGCTGTTTTTGGCCAGGGCTGGGTTTGAACCCACTACCTCCGGCATATGGGGCCAGCGCCCTACTCCTTTGAGCCACAGCCACTGCCCAATGGTTCTTATTGTTAACTTACTTTTCTATTTAGGGGTCTTGTTGGCTTGTCATTTTTGACACCTTATTTACTAAAGTACATTTTAGCAGAATCTGTTAGATCAGAGATCAAGAAACCTACATTTATGGATGAGGAAATTCAACACATACTCACGAAGATGACAGGCTTGAACTTGCAGAAGACTTTTAAGCCAGCTATACAAGAACTGAAGCCACCAACCTATAAGCTGATGACCCAGGCACAGTTGGAAGAGGTATGTGAATGCAGGCACATTGCTAGGATACCTTTCTTTCTTTAAGGGGCTAAACAAGATTTCCAGAGGTCCCCTCCACATGCATATAGCTGCTCTTCAACAGGCACTAGTGAGGAGGAAAATGTTACCGTAGGCAGGCAGAGAGGTAGAGCGCATGGTCAGAACTGAGTAGCCTAGGGTAATATACATTAGATCTGGGTGTCCAGAGAGTCTCCTCTCTGCTCTCAAGCCAGCCTGAGCATCCTTCCTTTTCCCTGCCTTCTTCAACATCCTTCTAGGAGAAACATTTGCTGTGAGCTGCCTTGGGGCTAAAGCTTTGGTGGGATTATGAGATCCTGCTGAATGGCATCCTACTCCAGGTACCAGTGTCCTCCTGGAGCTGTGGGTACTGAGTTCTTTGTGGAAAATACTTTGATGTATAAATATATGAAGCATTAATTTCCTTCTGATTCAAAAGTAATTTATAGTCATAGCAAAAAAATCACATGTATAATAGCAGATCACATGAAGAGTAAAAATCCCCTTTTCACCTCTCAGAGGTAACACTGTTAACAATATGGTATGAAGCAGTGTAGTGAGTGGTTAAGAGCACAGGCTCTAAGATTGGGTTTCCTGGGTTCAAATCCCAGTGCTGTAACTTCTGAGCAATTTAACATCTGGGTGCCTTTATTTTAGCTTCCATAAAATGGAGATGATAGCTATAGCACGTAGTTCTTAAGGTATTTGGGTCATTAAATGGGTCACATATATTTAGGGTATTTGAATGGTACCTAGCAGAGTGAGCACCAATTAAATAACAGTTCTTTACTCTATTTCAAGCAGCTTTTGAAGCCTGGCTCCGTCAGAGCATTCCTTTGCAATTTTGATAACGGTGGAGCCTGTAGCTCTCAGCCACACCACAGAGGCAAAGACCAGGGCTTATAAGTCCCAGTTTGTTCATTGATGTCTAGCTACAGCCTTCTTTTCTTTGTCTCTGTTTTTAGCGTTTTTGATTAGTATCTGCTTTTGTCCAATGATCCTTTTGGTATGTAATCTTGTGGCTTTCCTTAAGAAATATTTTATTTCATTAGGCTACAAGACGGGCAGTTGAGGCAGCTAAAGTACAATTAAAAATGCTGCCTGTTTTGGAAGAACGAACACCAATAAATGACGTGTTAGCTGAAGATAAAATTTTGGAAGGAACAGAAACAGCCAAATACGTGTTTACTGATATATCATATAGTATACCACACCGGGTGAGTATTATATCTAATTGCAAAATGATCTTTGTTTGAAATACCACGTGGGGATGGACCTCAGGGACTGTGTGACTTGTGACCTGGCTATCTCTAATGCTTCCAAAACAGAATTTATCTCACTGGGTGAGATCCTTTTGGCATTATAAGGAGGATGAGAAATACAGACAAGTCCCAAATCATTGTATTACTGTTTCCCTACAGATTATAGACACAGTATTTTCCACATGGACTGCAAAGTGACAGAACAAGGGGTATACAGACAGAAACCCACAAGGCAATGGGACAATGAGATTCTTTTTGCCTAGGTTAGATTGAGTTCCTTAGCTGAAGCCTTTTAAGACAGTGGAGTGTTTTTGTTAATATCCTTGATGATGCCAAGAAACTCAAACTTCTAAAGGATTTTCATTTTCCACAATTTTTAGTAAGTAAGAATGACAGGGCGGTACCTGTGGCTCAGTGAGTAGGGCGCCGGCCCCATATGCTGGAGGTGGCAGGTTCAAACCCAGCCCCAACCAAAAAAAAAAAAGAATGACAGAAGTTTCTCAGATAATTTTTAGACATTACCTCTGTTGTTACTCTCTTGGCTCTTCTATCCTTGTTGCCAGTAACACTCTTGACACTTTAAAAATGGGTCAGTTTGGTATTTGAGCCTTTGCAAACAAAAATTAAAAAGATAGTAATTTGTAATTCAACCCACAAACTACATTAGGATGGTAAAGACTGCTGAGTTTGGGAGAAGGGCCACCACATATTATGCGATCTTTTATACATATGATGATAGTTAGAAGACAGGATTTGAGCTATGTCCATGCCTGTAAAACATCTATCTGCATATCTGACATAATGAGGATCACAAGGTTTTCATCTTAATTAGAATTTTTGTGTGTGTGCTGCTTTAATATATGTCTGCAATACTAAGAAGGCTGGTTATGGGAACATTATGTAACCTGAAAAGGAGAAAGGAACTTAGAATTCAGGTTTCTCCAATTACCTAAATCCTTTTGAGGTAAAATTGTGTTATTTTCACATCTGGTATTTTTTTTTTTTCTACTTGTAGTGCTTGATGAAAGCTTTAATTACACCATGCCCAGAGCACATCTAGAGACTCATACACCTCTGAAAAGTTGAGAGTATCATCTAGTTAATTTATACATTATCAGCTATCAGTAATATGCAGAGCTCCACGTGTGTCATTCTTCATGTTGCAGAAAATTACAATCCATGGTTTTTACCCTTTTCCAGTTATATAACAATATCTAAGAAGTACCAAGAATTGTGTATGTACTAACTTGCCTGCCGAATACTATAAACAGTGGATAGAATTCAGAGGAAGCAGCCCGATGGCCCAGATTTAGCAGGTGGAGGGGTGGGGAAACAAGAGTCCTGTGGACCAGTCAGTAGAATTAAGAGCCTGCATTCTTGGGTTTGTTCCTTTTATCCCAAGGACTTTAAACATAAATTGTAAAGTAGTAAAATCTGTTCAGATGAGACTATGAGATGAGGAAATGAAATATTTTGAAAAGGTCATATAGCACTTCTTTCCTCTAAAATAGATTTAGATGAATCTCTTTTTTAGTTGAACCATTTCATGTATTGAACTCACCTTATCACCATAGTTGGTACTTTAGATTTCTGACTGCCATATGCATAGCAGTGATTAGTGAAGAAGTATGAAACCTCACCAAGTCTTTAAGGTTTAAAATTATCATTGAACTCATATACATGATTGCATCTTACGTTACTAGTTGCACTTTATACTGTTGATTGCAAACTATTCTTATAATGGTCCTAGTGGGACACATGAACTAAAAATAAGTTCCCACAAACTCATCCTTGATTATGTTTTCTATTTCAGGAGCGTTTTATTGTCGTTAGAGAACCAAGTGGCACATTACGCAAAGCTTCTTGGGAAGAACGGGACCGGATGATACAAGTTTATTTCCCAAAAGAAGGTCGTAGAGTTTTGCCACCAGTAATTTTCAAAGAAGAAAATCTTAAGGTAAGGTTTTATATTTTAGTCATTGGTGATGGTTTCTTTGTTGAACTGGTTGGCTGTGTGCTACCTGGCATTTGGGCTTGTTAAACACGGATAAACATTTCTAATGGTAGCTTGGCTAGGGTTTCTCTCTCCTATAATTGGCTTAGCTGGGATTTGAATCCAGGTGTAACAATTGCAAAGCCCATGTTACTTCTTTATGCTGCTTGGTGAGCACAGATGTGGCCTGTATTTAGATGGGCAGGTCTGTCATAGCATCAAGACAAGTGCTGAACTTTTTTGTTCTCATCTGATTCCAACTCTGCTGTGTGGTTTTAGACTATGTATAGCCAGGACCGGCATGTTGATGTCCTCAATCTCTGTGTTGCCCAATTTGAGCCAGATTCCTCTGAGTATATCAAGGTGTGTATATTTTATAGTTTGTAAAGTACAGGCTTAAGTCTAGTTATGAGTAAGATATGTAACACAGTTTGGTTATAAGTGTTGATACAGGGAAAGGGAAAATCTGAAAATCTGTCAAGTACAGATGTGTGCCATATACATATATATATATATATAATTCTTAGAACAATCCTTGATTAAGGATGAGGAAATTTAAGCTTGGAGAATTAAGTAGCTATGCAAGCTACTTCATTAAAGTTGCATAGCTAGTTAGTGGTAATGTGTTAGCACCCAAACTTTTGACAAAGCTTATTCTCTTTTCAATTTACCATATAGGAACAAAGTTATTTACTAAAATTTGCCAAAGTGCAATGTGTGTTTCTAACTCAACTTGATAAATATTCATTAGTATTGTCTATGTGTAAGATATTGTCATGGGTAGTATAGTTGATGCCATGAACTAACTTAGGGTGTGGTTTGAAATTAAGCTGGAAAGTCGATGGGGTCACATCATGATGACCTCTGATGCTAGGCTGAGGAATCTGAACTTTGGTCCGCAGGCCTTTGAAAACCTTTTGGACAGAAGAATGCCCTCATCAGAGACCTCATGTAGGAGGATCAGTATGGAAAAAGAATTGAAGGAACCTTAGTTAATAACACAGAACAGGATAGCTGAGGGAATAGAATAGTTAATGGGATAGGGAAAAGGGGGAGTAGTGAAAAATGTTCTTTATTTCATTTCTCCCTCAGTGACCAAGAAATGGATGGCACATTATTTCCAGTAGTCTATTTATATATAAGAGGTGCTTAATATATAGTGCTTGGCTGCCAAAAAGTAATTGAATATCTTATATCTTTGATAGAACTTAACTCCAGGCTGCCACACACTTCAACAAATTTGCTATCATTCAGGCAAACTCTTCTGTCTTACTAAAACCCTCCAGCCCACCTAAGGTGGCTGATACAAGGAATGGTTTAAATCAAATCAATCGTTTTCTTGATCAGCACTCATGCTACATTTCTGAAAACTTGTATTTTATGTGGATAGGTTCATCATCAGACCTATGAAGATATAGATAAACGTGGAAAGTATGACCTTTTGCGTTCAACACGACACTTTGGTGGGATGGCTTGGTATTTTGTAAATAAGAAAAATATTGATGGTTTGCTGATTGACCAAATTCAGAGAGATTTGTAAGTATGATCTTAGTAGATAAAAGAATCATTCTTATTGCCCTTAACAGTTCATTTGTATTTAAGTTGTGATATTTTTCCAATGGGACAGTACATTGTCCAATGATAAAATGAAGCTTTCACTTTCCTCAACTTGGACTTGGTTCTTCTAGCATACCCCAGTTTGCCCGCTCTTTGCTTTTATGTTACGTAAGTAAGACGAGACTCTTTGAAAGAGTAAGTGGCTTTGGATCTGTAGTGTATACCTTGAATGTTGACTTATCCTGGGTTCACCCTGGGTGTCAGTGAACTGTCCAGATACATAAAAGGCATTTAAATAGGAAATGTAAGAAGAAGACATAAACTCTGGTGGATGATTGTTTTCTGGTAGAATGATTTCTAGGGCTTTTCTTTAAAAGTCATCATTTAAGACTTTTGCTTTTGCAAGATTTTTAAGGCATCAAAAAAAAAAGTTTTCTTTTTTCCCCAAAATAGTGTAAAACAAAGAATGTAGGTTGTATTTTATTATTGAGATGGGGTGCTCCCAGGCTTCTAGCTGAAAATACTGTACTTTGTAACTTTTGATAACACTGAAGAAAAATTAATTTGAGCATTTATCAGTTGAGTTAGGAAGGCCAAAATCACAAGGAAAAAAAGAAACCAGCATGACTGCAATAAATAAGTCAACTTTCCACAAAAAGCCCTTGCTGGACTTGAAATTTTGAACTACAGGAAGGTTTGGTGATTATTGCCACCTTTGAACTGTTAGTTTTTGATTGCAGAGTATCTTACATGTAATACGCATCATACAGAGCAAAGGCATTTTATATTGGAACGTTCCACATGCATTGTTTTAAGAAGTGCAGCCCACATTTGGAAATGGCATCCTTTCTCTTAGAAATGGCATTCCTAATGATTCTAATTTCCAAGCCATCCCATTTTACCAGCATGCATAGTGTAGTCCCAATCAGAAGGCAGAAACAGACATAGTCAATATTCTATATGAAGGGGGCTGGTAGTGATGGGGATGCACAAATGACCTGCCTTTATGTGCTTTATCTCCTATGAATAAATCTTCTGTTTACACAGTTTCATGAATGTAATCATTCTGAAATTATTTTATTAAAATAGTATGTTTTTATAAAATATTAGAGCAACACAGAAATGTTTAAATTTGAAAATGAAAGTTCTTTATTGAGTGGACTAATATATGGTATTATGTGATAGTATTGCATCTGAAGTACTTCCTGCATACTGAAAGGGAAGTTTGAGTAGCTACCTAAACTTTTCCTGCTGTGCCTGTGGAAAGCTTTCCCTGTGGTAATTCTGAACAGGACAGTGAGCTTGCTGCATATCAGAGGCTGGGCAGTAGAGGGTGCTCTTCTTCACTGAATGGAGCCCAGGCCAAAATTGAGGTTCTGCACGTTTATTTCAGACTCAAGTCCCTCTGTTGGTTTTGTAGTGAGGCTCTTTTAAAATCTTTTTGAAAATATAAATTTATTTGCTCTTAATTTCAAATATGGTTTGGGTCTTAAGCTAAATTTAAATTGTTCTGCAGGACACAGGCCTTTCACTTCAGCATGAACCTAAAGGAACCCTAAACTTGATTCTAATAGATAGAAACCCAGTTAATCTCTTTATAGGGCCACATGCTTAAGCCTAAAAGGGAATTATTTTTATCTTTTATTGGTGAGGTAGTTTGTTGCCATGTTTATTGTACTTTGTTAAATTTTAATAAGCACAATGAACATTTTAGATTTTTTTCTCTTTGAAGAGCTTTACCATACAAACAGCTCTGGTTTTTCAGCTTTTCCAAGAGATAGCCTTTAAGGTATTTGGTCCTTAGATAAGCCCAGAACTTTTCTCTCAGGTCACCATGGCATTTGGAATTCTGTACCTATTCTCACTGTCACCCTACTCTTTATTCCCCAGCTCAGGTAATGGGAAAGCAGGGAAGGTTAAAATGATAGCTGGGGGCAGGCACTGAGTTAGGATATCCTCAGCCCCAAACCTCGAATAGAAGCCAGTAGCTCCTAAGTGTATACAGCAGAGCCTCAACATGAGCGCTTTGGAAGGGCTGTTTTTATATACTACCCCCAAGCTTTGAGATGGCAAATGGTAGGAAAGTGTCATTTGTATTAGACGATAGTGATTGTTTGGTTTGAGGAAGGTTAGGGAAGTATTAATGTTGATAAAAATTGCCTATGTACATAATTTCAATTTTGCTTTACGAGAATGCTAATTCTTAACTAATGTGTTCCTGTGAATATTTAGGTGGCCTAGGATCTATCCTTGGACTCCTAGGGGACCTCTTTTAGAGGCATTATCTACTTACTCAGTCTTGATGAATATTTGTTTGCAGTTGTCACTAAAGGTAAATGACTTTTGAGGTCCCTGTGATCACCAGCCTACTGCTTATGTGGGATGAAGTTGTATTTCTGTCTTCTGAATTGGACTAGATTATTACATGCTGCTGGAATGGGCTGGCCTGGAAATCATCTACCATTAGGAATGTTGTTTTGATGAGAAACAGTATGTTCTATTTCCAAAAAATACAGCAACATTTGGAATATATTCACTTTCTTAAATTTGGTACTCCTGTAGTGACTCCTGCCCTACCTGCCTCACACAATTAGTGTGAGGCCTAGTCAATTTTCCTGAAAATGCTTTTGAAACCATAAAACTGCAGGTTACCTCCCTAACATCTGTCCCCCTGCAGCCTAAAGCAAGTCTGAAATGCAATTTAGTTCAAAGTTGGTGCACATTTTTATAGGACTGTGGTGCAAATGAAGAAAACCCCTGGATAACATCAAGCTCTTTCATTCTCAGAACTGATGATGCCACCAGCTTGGTCAAGCTGTATCACCTAATCCATCCAGATGGCCAGTCAGCTCAAGAGGCCAAAGGTCAGGCTGCTGAGGGAGTAAATTTAATTAAGGTAAAGGGTCTTTTTCCACATTGGTTGTTTTATGGTGGTAATTGAGTTGGGAAAAATTCAAAAGTGGGTCATATTTAATGGTCACTAAATAGATTTGTGAATATGGAGCATTTACGGTATTGACTACAGTCCCCATATTCAGTCTGGACAGTAGGAACAGGTCGGGGAAGACTGCAGTAAAGGACAGGTGTTCACAGAAGTTTGGTAGGGGCAGCAGCCTTGTTCTTTGGAGCACTGGAATAGCTGAGCTACATGTGAAAAAAATCAAGTCACCAGCAGCACAGGGTGAAGGACTAAATTGTGTATGTCCTCAAGAGCAGCTTTCCATCGCTGTGCTGTCTCTTCACAAGAGGGGGAAACAGCCAGGTATCAAAGAGGGATGTGCGTGGTGCTTAGATATTAACAAGCTGAGTTGTATTATCATTCTGGAATTGTATCTCTCTCAAAACCATGACCTCAACATAGATTTAACTGTAGATGCTTAGAGTTGAGATGAGTTTCTTCAGTAAGGGAAGGGGAGATTATATAATTTCTTCTAATGCTTAGAACAGACATGGTTTTGTGGAACTAGCTTCTGTTCTAGTAATATTTTTTGCATTCTCTGAAACAGTTATAAGGCTTACTGAGGATAAAAATGACTTGTGATGACATACTAGGAAGAGCAGAAACTACAGTAGTAATCCTAATTTTCTTTGATAAACCCGATAGAGCAATGCTTTTGAAGAAAGTCTTTAGAGTGAAAAATTAGTTTCCTCTTCTCCAGATTTCTTTCTAACCTAAGGGTTTTTCATCATTTTAATCTAGCAGGCTAAAAGAGATGGCAGCCTTACTATGATACTTCTGGTGTTTAGAATTAGTATTGCTTAAACTGTGTTCAGTACTATTTTTCTGTTCATGTATCCTTATTGTTTTTAATGGGAAAAATATTATGAAATTTGGAAGAACTTTTTAACCAGAACTCTTCTTTGCTACTAATAATGTTTTAAAACTTTAAACTTTTATTAGTAGTATTTGTCTTATTTGCTTTTTTGGTTTTTTTTTTTACTTTAAACAGGTCTTTGCAAAAACAGAAGCACAGAAGGGAGCGTATATAGAATTAACACTGCAGACTTACCAAGAAGCTTTCATTAGCCATTCTTTAGCATCCTGAAAATATTTTCAAAACGCCTTTCATTTTATTAAATACTGATTCCATTTCCCTTTGTTACTATTGTGCTGAATGCTTAAAAATGTCAAGATTAAAAGGATCTGACTTATAGTTCTTTATATATAAAGAAAAACCTATTACCCTACTTATTTTCCTAGGCTATAAGGGGACAATTGAGAAATATATTTGAGTACTTGGGTATCAATTTCTCTAATCACATAAGATAAATGCATGGTTTAAAAAGAAAAGTACTAGGCATTTCTCTTTCTGTGTTTGGTCAAATAAGTTAACAAACAATTTAGACTAAGGTCAGAGGAACAGAGATTTTAGAACCTGATTTCAGAAATTGGTAGCTATTGGATAAAAATCATGGCAAGGATTATGAAGTCATGCTACCCAAGTTACACAAACTGAGAGTAATTATGCAATGAGACCCTATAGGGGGAGGTTTTTAGAGAATTATAGCATGGATATTCAGTTGTAAGAAAAAAATGTGACTGATAATACAGTAGAACCTTCAAAGTTGACCACCACTATACTAAGTTGACTTAATTTTCATAGACTAGACATGCACCACATCTACTCAATGGAAGTTCCTTATGTTGATCACCTCTGTATGTTGACCAGTTGCTTATTCCCTTGAGTGGTCAACTTACAGAGGTTGTAATATATTTGAAAATGCAGGTATAGTTATGCAAAGAAGAGAGAATATAGGGCTGATCCCTAGGTGAAGTGCAGGTTAAGCTCAGCCTTCTAAAATTAGAAGACTATTTTCATTATTCAGAAAGGAAACTGAAATATCTTCATTTATTCAAAAGGTTTTATGCAATATGGTCTAATGGCAAAATGAAAAAAATCAGTCTATGTTTTAGTTACCAAGGAGAACGTAGTGATTTAAATGCTGCACATAACTCTTAAGATAAGAGGGCACTGTGTTTCCAGTGGTCCACAGCACTTACATATAAAAACTTAAGGAGTTTCTCATAGTCCAAAGCTAAGGTCAGGGTGATGATCAACACCTACACATAATAATGATCTATTAAGTAAATGGAAAACATTATGTTCAGTCATCCAAAATATCTTCATCCAGATTGATATCTGTTGTGTCAATATCTTCTAATTCCAAATTATCCAAATCTACTTCTAGTTCAAGTAAACTCTGAAAACAAAAGGAAGAGGGCAATGAAGTTATACAGCACTGTGTGAAAGAAAAGTCATCTGGGGTTCATGATGTAAAGTGAGAACTAAACTTTTCTTAGTAGTCAGAAGGGACTTTCTACTTCAGTGCTCCTGCTCTGAAACTCTAAAACTGACCCCATTACTTAAAACCACAGAGGCTTACATATACTATAGATACTCACGCGGAAGAGGGTGGGATGGGGAAAGGTTTGGGTATATATAATGTTGGATGTACCTTTTCTTCTTTGTTGGCTGTGTGAGAGGCCACAATAACTGGAGTAGGAGAAGGAAGTTTCTCATCAAGTTCCTAAAAGCCAAACAAAAGAATGTGCTCAGTAATTTAAACTTTTCTCCTAAGAGGAAGATGATCAGGATTAGGAAGTGGGAGATGGTACTTGGTCAATAATCTCAGCCAAATTACCAAATGTAGTCCTCTACTGACCTGCTGAGCTATAGATCTGGAGGGCTGAAAGCCTTTTGCCTCTTCCATAACATTTCTCTCTTCATTTGGCTATACGAGAATAAAACAATGATAAAATGAGATATTTTGAAACGATAATTCACCTGTCAACATGGCCAAGTCGCAGATATTAGCTTTTTATCCAGTTTTATCCAACAGTGAAGTATATAATGCAGTTCAACACCTGAAGGCATGAATGCCTTCCACCCTGTAGCCATACTAAATGAAGCCTGGCACCCCAGCCACTCACCGTGACAAGTGGATATTGTTTGGCTGGCCACAGATCAGCATGTGTTTCTTTTACCCATTCTTCAACAACAAAGGCTTCTTTTAATCCAGGGAAAAGGTTTTCATACTCTGTTGGGTCAGCAAGGGATTCTGCTGCTTTCTGATTGACTTTTGAGAGATTTTCTCTCCAGAGTTTCACTACCCTATTATAGACACCAGGGAATCAAAGAGAGATTAAGTAAGTGTGCTCTGTTTTTATTTGAAACAATTCTCCCTAAAATTAAGTCCATACCTTGAAACCTGACTGGGTAAGTAAGTTCGGGCCAGGAAGGCAGCTTCTGGCAGCCGTCCAGTTCTAATCAAGAGCTCCAGGCAAGCATCAAGCCTAAAGATTAAAAGGGAGAGCTTCTGTTACCAAGAATAAACACCGTAACACTGGCACTAACAACATAAAGAAATGTAGATTTAGTGTTGCAAAATCAAAATTCTCCCAACCCCCCTCACACATACATCTTCTGTCACTGAGCCATTTGTCTTAATTAAAGGCTGTTACTTACAAAATCAATAGACTCCAAGGGTAAGAGGGATAAGAGCTTTCAGGACCACTTTCAATCTACTTAGTTTTAAGAACTCCTAAGGAGAACCTAAAAGGGCTTTTCAAGATGGCAGGTTAGATTATTAAGATTTAAAGGCTTCAGGATGCAAGCAGAAATTCAGTTTTACAAATATCTAGGGTAGTGTCTCCAACATATGCTGGACCAGACAAGCCAGCAGTGCCTAGTAGGAAAATACCAAAGTATCCATTTTTAGTTCTTCAATTTTTAATTTTTTTCTGTGAGAATTTTATAAAGAATAATAATGTGTTTCATAATTCAGACTTTAGAAAGGACTTTTGGATTTTAGAAAGGTAATACAGTACACATATATTTCCTAACACACATCATTACATAAAAGTCATAAAAATTAATTTCTCTGCAATAACATGAGTAATAGTGTGATTAAAAACAAGCAAAGTGTCATAAAAGCAACTAAAAAAAGTATGTCAGAGTTCAGGTCAGGTTTTGTCATCAAATATAAAAAACTTCAGAATAATTCTGGATGTCTGAATTATTGATAAGGAATAGTGGATCTCTTCTTACAGGTAGCTAAGTTTATAAATACATTCACATATATTGGGGTACATATTCAAAGTTTTATGATGCATTAAAAATAAGCATGTAGAACCAGGCTAATATTTTTGTGTTTTATTTCATGAGACAATCAACTCCAAATGATCTGGTTTGCACTAATGCTGTTAAGACTTAAAAAATGTGACATTTTTGTGCTTTTTGGTGAACTCAAATCTTAAAGTAGCTGGCATCCTTATACCTTTATTCTTGCCATAAATAGATAAAAATTATCCAGTTTGGGTAAAATCACTGCCATTCAGGTATCAACTGGAACAGCTCAATAGCCTCCTGCAGTCATAAAATAAAATGCCTCTGCCATTTAACAGGCAGAACTGTGAAAAAGGGGGGTTAGCATTTTTCCCATTTGAGTCTCTCTGAACAACTCACTTAGCTCAAATATTTATACCAAATATGTTAAGAGAGGCCCTTGCTAAAAGTGCCACCAAGGTAGTAGTGCTGTCCTTTTCTAACTGCCCCCACTACTCAATACCATGCAGCCATTCATCTGTTCGTTCTTCACACTCCTTCCCAAAAAACCATCCTATGACTATGTCAATAGTAGAAGTAACTGCTTTTAATTACTATACTCACCAAGCTCTTTTGGACCTTACATTAATACTTACTTGCCCTGTAAAAAGTAGCTCATGAACGCCACATTATTTTTGCCATCTCTCTCTGCACCCTCTGCTAGCTTGTTCACCATAGTAGCATTTCCAGAGGCAGTGGCCAAAAGCAGCAGACCCCCATAATCCTGTGCATGGTGCAGGCACTCCTGGGCTAGACCAAACTGACATTTACTAATGGCAAGTTCAGCAAGTTGTTTCCACTTCTGTTCTGACTATGAGAAAGAATTTCCAAGTTAAAATATCTTTGGAAATAAACATTTCAATTTCCAACATCAACATTACTCTGTTAACTTGAACATTACTGAGTTGACAATGGGAGATACATATATAAGTTAACATTACAAAATGCATAATGAAGAAATGGAAATTATTCACGAATACAAAATGAGTAAAAATACACATCAATTTTAATAATGCCTGAATAATTACCAACCCATTATATTTTTATTTTGTTAATTACATAGTGAAACTCAGATTAAAACCATCTAACTGGAGTTTCAAGGTAATTATAACGTAATTATTTTAACAAGTGATTTAATACTATTTTGAAAAAATACAACTTTTTTGTTGTTGTTGCAGTTTTGGCTGGGGCTGGGTTTGAACCTGCCACCCACAGTATATGGGACCAGTGCCCTACCCACTAAGCCACAGGCGCCGCCCCCAAAATACAACTTTTTATGTCCTTAAATATTTAAAATAACATCTGTCACTTGTAGCTTCTCAGAAATCAAGTAAAATGCTGTACATTTTGATGATCTTAACACTGCTAAAATTTATTTTGCGCATCTTAGTTTATCTGGAAATGCTGGACTTAAACCACAATTTAGAGATCCTATATATAAAGACCCACAAATTTAATTTACGCAAAGATTAACAAAATACATCTTTGAAATACCAGAGAGACAATAATTGCATCAAAATAAGTCACTGATTTGTGTTTGCAAAAGCTTTTTAATAACAAAATATACTGACCACAAAGAAGAACCTACTGATCTTTCCATCAGTTGTGAAAAACAATGAATAAGAACATACCTCTGCCTCCATTGCTAATTGGTATGCAATTTTTAACTCTCCAAGCTGAAGAGCAAGTTCAAAACGATGTTCAGGATCTGTGGATACTGTAAGAGCTTGCTGCTTGAACCCCTAAACAGATTTTAAAAATATGTGTTGAGTATTTAGACATATATTGCACATATGTCCACAGAGAAAATCTTCCATTTCCCTCTAAAACTAAAAATAACTTTGCTAATATAGAAACTCTACTACTCAAAACACAAAAATAACAGTTAACAAAATATTCTATAATGTGAAATGGAAAAAGTTATTAAATTAAATGGTAAAAACAAACCTGGCAGATAAAATATTAAGTCACGTCATGCTTACTGTTTTTTGTTTGTTTGGTTGGTTTTTTGGGTTTTTTTAATTAAATCATAGCTGTGTACATTAATGCAATCATGGGATACAATGTGCTGGTTTCATATACAATCTGAAACATTTTCATCAAACTGGTTAACATAGCCTTCATGGCATTTTCTTAGTTTTTGTGTTAAGACATTTACATTCTGCATTTAGCAAGTTTCACCTGTACCCTTCTAAAATGCACTGTAGGTGTTCTAAAATGAATTTTCAAATATGTGCAAAATTTTAATTTTATTTCTCCATACACAAATAAATTGCATTTTTATGAACAGGTATGTACATTATTATCAATTTCCCACACATTGGAAGTTACAAATGAATAAGCTAGCAGAACACCCACTAATAATTTTTTGCCCATTTCAAAATCTTTTATAATTTTTCCTATCAATACTCAGATACTAGCTATTTTATCACATGTTGGTAATACTAAAAGATAATTACTGCTGCTATTATTCCAGTATTGTTACTTGGCATCATAAAGTAATTTTCCCATTTTAATAGTCAGTGAAAACCAGGTGTTTTTGGAGTCACTGGATTAGGTCACCTTTAGAGTTACTTCCAATTTTGAACCAACTGTAAAGGTCATCCTGTGTCATATCCTAGTAAACTGCAAGTGACTTCTTAGTCCTGATATTAGAAATTATAAATACAAACACACTTAAAAGTATGTACCCCTCATAAAAGTTGATGTACATGTGCTGTGCCCTCTTGGTCATTTTGATGCTTACTGTTTTTTAAGATAATGGAAGCTGGCCAATGCTAGATAAACTCAAGTAAACCAATTAGTAAAATTAGAAAAGTAAAAAGAAATGTTAAAGAGAATGGTGTTTTAGAAAGTTTAATAAGAATCATTTCAGAAGAAGAATACAAGGTACAGAGGTGTAAACTACTCCTCTGTGCCTTACAAGTTATCCAGTGAGTCCCTCACTTTACAGATGAGGTTACTGGCAGTAAATGAGCAGAGAAAAGGAAATCAAATATAGCTTTTTATTATCTGTAGTTCATTCGCCAAACATTCTGTATTCAGGTCCAGACACTGATCAGCTGTCATTACCTATGCCTTTATTAATGGTCTCAGAACCAGTTTATTCATTAGCAAGTATCCTAAAAAAGTCTAAAATTTTCTTCCTATACTCCATTAAGCTATCAAGAAAAAGCTTTTAAACCGACGATAGTAATACTAAAATTAGCCTCTCTCACAAGACAAACTACTGATGGAGTCTGCCCTGTGGGCAAATTTTTCATCTCTAAAGGGGTGTGGTGTGGGCTAGTTTACCTCTCCATCACACTGAAGGAGAATGCTCACTACCAAGAGAAGATGGGCAGCTTTCAAGAATTCTGTTCAGCTAGATCTTCAAGATGTTTTTTTATCATTGTGTTTGATGTATTAACTTCCCAGATTCTAAATAATCTCAGTTGCTCCTTTTTATTCACTAGTATTGATATAGACACTAGCACTCTTTAACATAAAACCCAAGAGTGGAAGATGGAAGTTTTTTAAGAATAGATGGATATAGGCAAGGGCAAAGCAGCTGAAATGAGATGCATTAAATATACACACTTTTGATTCCCCCTAAGTTCTCACTAAAATCACACTAAAGGGATTTGTTTTTAAAGGCATGAACTCCCAAAGGACATACAGAAAGGGAGAGGAAACATGAGTAACAAAATTTTGAAAGCTGGAGGCTTGATGCCTATACCTCAGTGGCTAGGGCACCACTGAGCTGGCAGAGCTGGCAGGTTTAAATCCAGCCCAGGCCTGCCAAACGACAATGACAACTAGAACCAAAAAATAGCCAGGCATTGTGGCGGGCTCGCAATCCCAGATACTTGGGAGGCTGAGGCAAGAGATTCGCTTAGGCCCAAGAGTTTGAGGTTACTGTGAGATGTTACGCCATGGCACTCTTATTGAGGGCAACATAGTGAGACTCTGTCTCAAAAAAAAAAAAAAATTTGGAAGCTGGAAATCTGAGGGAGTAGAAACACTTGTGAAACTTACTAGAGAGAACTAATCCTAAATCAGGAGTGAGGATCCCACAGAAATAACCGGATCGACACCTCAGAAGACCCAGAGGTATTTCATGAGGGGTAGTACTAAAACAAAAAAATTGTCCTGGAAACAATTAAATAAAATAATATCCTCTCCTCTTTCTCACACCCTTTGACACACAGAAGACAGGTTTATACTTTGGAGAGGGTAAACAAAAAGGTATCCAGCCTAGAGATACTCAGTACATCTGGAGAGGGGAATGTTCAGTATCAAAAGGAAAATAAAAGATTATGAAAATGGATATACAGACTAAGTGAAAAACTCCAAGCTGTCTTCTACTCATTCTCCAGAATGATGATTGGGGAGCTTCTCTGTGAAATCTAAACACCTCAAGAGGAAAGACCTAAAAATACCAAAATGTCAATTCCGTGAAGGCTATGTCAGCTAGAACAGTGCCTGGCACATTAAGTGATCACTGAATACATTTAATAAGCAAAAAGTAATTAAATGTATTACAGCCAGATGAGAGACTAATGGTGAGGCTCCCTAATCTATTGGCTTAACTACATCACGTATTGTGAAGACTGTGCTGTACACCAAAATTCAGATCTTTTAATCTGTTTCAACTTGGCCCTTCACTCTTAAATAAGGACCCAAAGTTCATGAGATACCTAAGGAAAATCTCTAACAGGAAAGACAAAGATCAAAACAGATCAATAAAAGCAATCTGAAAAAAGTATACCATGCAGGAGGAAAAGAAAACTTAAAATAACAAAAAATCATTCATTTTCTAAGAGAGGTAAGAGACACTTTATCTATATACAAGAAGGTCTAAAAAGTCAGAGAGTAACAAAATAGGAGAACCAGTGCAGGGAGTTTGACATTTGAATAATGGTTCCAGAAAACAAATATAGAAATCAAAGGAAGGAAATCATCACAGAATGTTGCATGAGAATCTCTCAGAAACAAAGGACATGAGTTTCTCATTTAAAAAGCTTATCTAATGCATACAAAATGAATGAAAATTGATCTCTACACCAGGACCCACCATCACTGTAACATTTCAGAACAATAGGGACAAGATCCAAAAACTTTCCACAGAGAAAAAAACAGGTCATGTACCAAGAATTGGGAATAAAAATGGCAGTGGGTTAAAGAAAGCTAAATCTTCTTTCTTCTATGGAGTGGGAAGTCACAAGAAATGTCTACAGTTGGGCAGCGCCTATGGCTCAGTGAGTAGGGCACCAGCCCCATATACCGAGGGTGGCAGGTTCAAACCTGGCCCCAGCCAAACTGCAACAAAGAAAATAGCTGGGCGTTGTAGCGGGTGCCTGTAGTCCCAGCTACTCCGGAGGCTGAGGCAGGAGAATTGCCTAAGCCCAGGAAGTAGAGGTTGCTGTGAGCTGTGACTCCACAGCATTCTACTGAAGGTGATAAAGTGAGACTCTGTCTTTAAAAAAAAAGAGAGAGAGAGAAATGTCTAATGCTGAGAAAGAAACAGCTATGTTGCTTGTTATGTAGCATATTATTAATTAGAGGTGTGGAAAATAAATACAAAAAGGTTATTTTAGATAAAATAATGAAAAGTACCTCCAGGGAATAGGTAGCAGAGAGGGGAAAAGTGAGCAGCTGCTTTTTTCCTTAAGTCTTGCAACTCCCTGTATGCTTTGTACATATATAATTTAGGTTAAAAAACACTACATTAAGAAAAAGGTATGTTGCTAATGATGAATTTTAAGTGTTATTTTATCACAATTTGAAGAAAAAGGTGGAATAGGGAGAAAAACTCAGGATAGAAATGGAAACATCAAGACACTGGAAAACAGGTGTGCAGCAGGTGAGAAGTAGTAAATCACCTCCAACATTTAAAAGGGGGGTCTAAGAACACTGAGGAAGGAGAAGGAAGAGTATAAGGAATGTGCACATATTATGTAAAAAGTACCTTAAATTTACAGGAGATATTCCAATGCCGTAGGAAATCAACAGTGAATAAGAAATTAAGTTTTTCAAATCCCTACGAACAGTCTTTCATATTGCTAGTTTTAAAAGCAAAAAGAAAAGAAACAAACAAAATCCTCTCACTTGCTTTTCCAAAAAGTGTGCAACTCTGGTCCTCTGTTCTTTTGGAATGGTAGGAAGGACCTTATCAGCCATACTAAAGTCCCTTCGCATAACAGCCGTCTGGTATTCCAGGACTGAAACCAGTAAGGAGTAGCTAACAATGTTCAATTCTTTATCCCCAAGATAAAGCCTGTTGTCTTTTGGAATATAGCCCAGGAGATACATTGTCCTATAATAGAAACATAAACTACATTAGAAGTTCAAATCTAAAAACACACACATATACACCACACTCACAACAATGCAATTTTGGTTAATAACAGGCAACCTACTAAAACTGTAATACTAAAAATAATCCGCTTATTGTTGCTACAAGCCAGCAACACCTTCTGTTTAAAAAGTATACTTTTTAAAAAAAAAAAAAAAGTATACTTTGAAATTTAGGTCAAAAGCAAAATGATACTCAGCTACCTGTCCAAGTGGGCAATGGTGACTATTTCTCCTCCAACATAATAATTTAATCTGTTCACAGAACTCGTGTAAATGAAGCAATCGCCTACCCACAGCCCTGTTTTCACAATCTCCTGAATCTCACCAAGAACCTGCAAAAAGAAAAGACTATTATTACCTTATCCATCATTAAAGATCTGTCAGTAACAAAAAGCTAAAGATACTTGAGGGTGATAAGGTTGAATAAGGAATGCAAGTTAAAATCTTATTTTAAGAAAGAATATCTTAGCTGGGCACTGTAGTTCGGTGGTTACAGTGCTGGCCCCAAACCTCACCTGGGCTTGATTAAGAAAAAAGAAAGAAAGAAAGAAAATCTTTCTTTGGAATTTCTTCTTTTTTCAGGTAAGAACAGATTCCTAGATTAGTATTTATAATGTGAAATCTTATTGTTGGGTCAAAACTGTGATATGAAAGGGTATTGATCTAAACCCCCTAATTCACATGAAACTAGAATATTAAGTATTTTATAATCTTCCATCTCCACAGTGGATGATTTGGCTTTACCATTTGGGAGCTCATTTAAATCACTCTGGCTCAACAGTCTTCTGACCAAAACAACTACAAATTTCCTTACTGAAAGACAGCAAAGTAAGTCTAAAGATTTCCTAAAACCAAAGCATAAATTTCTTTTAAACATACTTACTTTCATATTCTGATCTCTGAGCCAAGATTTTAATTTTCACATTTCATCAGAACCCCTTAAATGCTTAGCCTCCCCAAACCTAATTTATAATGAAATGTTAAAATCAGTGAAGTCTATAAGAATATAAATCATTTCAAAACAAAGCTAACATTGTGCTGATGTAATTACCTCAAAGGCATCTTCAATGCCATCTTCAGTAACTCCCTCATGTGTTTCCTGGGCAGACAAGACTTTTTCCGACAAATACTTAAGGATAAAAAATGATTCCTCGGTGGCAATACAGACTAACTCTCCAGAATCAGACCAGAAAATCTACCACAGGACAAAAAACACAGACAACTGTTTTTTATTTCTGATTGGATGACAAACTGCATGCACTTTATTTCTTAAAAGATTTATCTTGTTCTATCAAGATAATAAGTGTCTACTTAACAATTTTATGTAGTATATTTAAACATATTTGAGGGCTATTTTATTTAACCCTATAACAAAAAGACCAAAGGAAGACAGGAGGGAGAGCTGTCATACACATTGGACACGTTATAATTTAGAGGAACAGCAGCCTATTCCTTCCTGCTCTAGAACAGTGTTTCTCATCCTTTATTTTCAGTATTACCCATTCCCTAGGAACCTTTTTAGATCTTTCCTAACCACTTCCCCCCCAAGAGATTTTAATACTACAAACGGACTGGATATCTGTTTATAATATATGATGCACACACATATACATCTCTATGTTTTATACATAAAAAGAGAAAGTTTTTTTAACCCCTTCTAGGAACCAGTTTTTGCCCTTTTGGAGGCACTACGGGCCCCACTGAGAATACTCGCTCAAGAACTAGGCCCCAGGGAAGCTGGTTTGTTTCAAACATAATTTCCTGACAGTGAAAGCCCTCAAAGCAGTAGGAAGCTCTAAAGGTAGAACACTGTGTTACTGGAGATAGTCACTTGAAATTTCAGCAGCCACTGTCAAGTAAAGTATGAAAAGGTTTTCTAAACTATGTGGGAGCTTCTGTGGCCTCTCTAAGCCAAGTCTTCTCTGACTTCTTTTCTTCAAAATATGCTTTTAAAAAATATATTTAAAGGTGGCACCTGTGGCTCAAAGGAGTAGGGCGCCAACCCCATATGCCGGAGGTGGCGGGTTCAAACTCAGCCCCGGCCAAAAAAATATATATATATATTTAAAATATAACTATCAGTTGGACTTTGAATAGCTTTTTATACTTCTGAAAACCCAGTATCTACCGCCTCGTTCAAATAACACAATTTTATTTTTTTGAGACAGAGTCTAAAGCTGTCACCCTGGGTAGAGTACTGTGGGGTCCTAGCTCACAGCAACCTCCAACTCTTGAGCTCAAGTGATCCTCCTGTCTCAGTTTTTCTATTTTTAGTAGAGAAGGGGGTCTCACTCTTGCTCAGGCTTGTCTCAAACCCATGAGCTCAAGTGATCCACCTGCCTCGGCCTCCGGCGTGAGCCACCACGCTCGGCACACAATTCTGACTTACTGAGCAATCCTGAGGTAAACGGCACTGTGACTGATACTCTGAAACAGGGACAGCAGGGTACAAGGACAATGCTTGGCCTTAGGGACTCAGAACTCACCGAAAGATAAACACTACAAAAACACTAGGGAGAAAACTCACATGTTTGGGCTGGATTTCAATTCTGCGTATGAGTTCTGTATTGTCCCAGTCATAAAAGGCTAAGCCATTTACAGATCTGACTCCCAATAAGAAGCCTCCATAGATACCTGAAAAGAACAGAATTTTTGCTTAGATGTTTCTGAACCATACAAAGCTTCTAAAAATGTATTCTATGTAAGTAACACTCACTTTCAGCTCCAAAATCTGGTTTAAATGATTTTTTTTCTTTAAAATTCTTAAATATCTTTACAACGCTGTTGCTCTCTCTTATGGCATATCTGGGAGAAAAAAAGGCAAAATAACATATAGTAAATTATAATTCTACCAAATGTTAGAAATAACTTCAAAATTTTTTGAGTAAGTATGCAAAAATATAAAATGAATATTTGAAGATTCAGTGATATAATTATTTCTTAAAATATACTGGTGAATTCCTTACAGTTGTATAAATAACATATGGGCTTCATATTGTATATTACACAAATCACTAGGGCTTACAAACCAGTTTTGAAACTGGAAATGACTTAAATGTCCATCAACAGGTGAATGATTAAACAAATTATGGTATACTCATACACTGGAATGCTACTCTACAAATAAAGGAACCAATTACTAATCTGGACAACAACATGGATGAATCTTGAAAACATTATGCTAAGAAAAAAGAAGCCAAATGTATAAGAGTGCATACCACATGGTTTCATTTATATAAACCTCTAAAGAAGGAAGACAACAAATCTATCTATCCAGTAACAAAAGGCAGATGAGTGCTTGCTTGCAACTGAAGAATAGGTGGCTGAAGAGTGTGGACTGATTGTTAAGGGAAACAAGGAGCTATCTGGGGAATGACAGAAATATTTTGCCATTTGACTGTTCAGGGTTATTGAATATATACATTTATTTGTCCAAGTTCACGGAAATGTACATTAGCCCCCTCCCTTTGTCTGTGGAACTTATGTTTCAAGACTCCCGGTGGAGGCCTGAAAGCTGAGATAGCACTGAACCCTATATATACTATGTTTTTTCCTATACAGTAACAGGTGGATAGCATATATGAGTATACTAGACAAGGGGATGATTCAAATCCCAAGTGGGATGGTAGGAGATTTCATTATGCTATTCAAAATGGCGTGTAATTTAAAACTTGTTTATTTCTGGAATATTCCTTTTAATATATTGGGGTTGAGCGTGACTGCAGGTAACTAAAACTGCAGAAAAAGTAGCAGCAAAAAAAATGGTACATTCTGTACTATATAAATCATACCTCAGTAAAAGTGATTTAAAAAAATAAACCCTGTGACAAACGTTTGACTTGTCAGCCTTGTTCTGTGACACCTTACACAACTGCTTACACGCAGGCCTCTGCCTTGAAAAGAGGGGCTGTGGCTATCATTGGATATTCGAGATTGCATAAGGAAGTGATGTGGTAAGTGCTTTGCTCAGGACAGGAGGAATGCTGAGCAGGGCCTGGCTGGATAAAGCTGAGAAGAAGAAACCATCAAAGCAGAGAGGTAAGCTGAGACAAGTGAGTCAGTTCATGAACCACAGGTACTTAAGATGTTAACAAAGAACTGTGCACATGAGAGCATACTTAGGAAATTTATAAAAAGATCGAAATAATTCCTTACCTCTCAGTAAATTTATTGTTATAAAGTTTTCAAAAATGCATTTATTATGCAGTGCTGAGGCTCAAGTTCCCCCACTGTTGGGGGCAGAAGGCAACTCAAAGTGTGAGGAAAATAAAACGAAGAAAACTGTGATGATATAATTCAGTTGTGTGGTCTGAAAACACCAAAGCCATTAATATTCATTACAAGCACCAAACAGGAATTAAAAAAGAACCAGAGTCAAGGACTACCTGGTAAAACAATCCAGTGTTAACTTACTTTTCCTGCTTCTAGTAAAAACTTTTTATGAACATTCTGAGTTCAAACAGAAATTCCTTTTGTTGAAAATGGGAGGTGGGTTAACATCATGGAAAATAAGTTTTAAAAAAAGATCCAATAAACTTCTCAACAAAGACATCAAGCCACAACATATCCCCCCAATTAGCTCATAGGGGGGCAGCGGCACCTTAGGATACCCCGTCATGGGAGGGTCTGCCTAAGGCCTGCCAGAGTATACTTGGGCCTACTCAGCCTTAGGCCCATTCATAAGCACCAGATCCTGCCATGAGTTCTAGCAAGGAAATGAGTGCTGAATCCCCAGTTAACTGTGATTGTTTCATCAGTTTCAGTGAGCCAGCTCAATGCTGGACATAAAAAGGGCAAAGACAGCTCATGCTACAAAATTGTCTCTGCTCTAATTTTCCGACAGCTCTGGTGAGAACTGTTTTGTACACAGAGAAAGCCTCAAGTATCTCTTTTATAGAACAGTATACAATACCCATCTGCAATCAGGGCAAGCTGAATATTGTACAGTCAAAACTTACTCTGAAGAGTCGTGGGCCCATGCAAACTCCTGAGCAGACCCAAAGCTCTTGTTTCTCAATGCCATTGCTGTGTAGATTATATACTCCCCATCACCACACACCACAACAAACCTAGAAATTACAAAAGCCAAGAAGGAAAACAGAGGACCAAAGATATGTTAACAAACAGTGATTCATCTTTATGGTAAAATAATTCTAATAAATATCATTTTTAGTCACTACATATTACAGTCTATATCTTTTAAAGTATATATTTCTTTGAATACAGAGCTACACAAAAATATTCTAGCCATCAAACTCAAAAGCAAATTATAAATATGGCATTCTTGTGGAAAATGTTATGGCAATGGCCTTCTGTCCTAGACAAAGGAGTCTGGGGACAGGAAGGTGCAAATGGCTGGAGATGCATAGGAAGAAGGTTCCAGTTATTCAACTAATATTTTTTGAGCACCAAGGTGCTTTTTAGTACCATTTCACTCAAAATTTACACCATAAGAAAGCATTATCTTATTGCAAGATTATCTTCAAATGAATAAAAATATCTTAGTCTACTTTTTAATGACTATTAAATTTAATAAACAAGATATTTTAACATTCAATTATTGAGCAAAAGTAAAATGTTGCACAAATAAAATTTTCCCAATAGACATAACTCTCTTTAAAGTTACCTTTTATAACATTGTAATAGCTGCTATCAAAGGATTTCCAAAGGTAAAATGTGAAACAGCAAAAGAATGTTTTATAACATTAAGGGAAACATAAACAACATGTTCTTAATCTTCACAAGATAATTATATTACAAATCATTATAGATACCATTTACTGAACTAGGCGGCATGCTTCGTATATATATTTTGTCTTTTTTAATACTCAAGATAGCATTGCAAGATATCCAAACCTACTGTAAAATAATTTTTAAAGCTTTATAGGATTAAACTCATTGTCCTAGAAACTTCTCCCTCATGAGATAGTTGGTACAGAACAAGGCCAGGAAGGTAAACATGCTCTACCTTACATGCCAGTTTAATCGACTAGCATGGTTGCCTGTCTGAAGCTGTGTTGAGGATGGTGAAGCCAAGACGAAAAACTCAATGGGAATGATTAGAAATGTTTACCATCAAGCAGGAGTGGAATATGCCATGGATATACAAACTCTACTCACAGAAGCTCAGGGAGAGATTTTGGTGGTGGCTTACCGTCCATTAGGATTATGTTGAATAGTCTGAGGGTATATTTCACAACTGCCCATATCCTTCACTGCCAGCGGTAATCTCTCCCCATCTTTAATTTCAGCATCTCCCATTGCTTTTAGGTTGGCCTGTTGGACTTCTGAATGCTTGGCCCAAATTATCTTTCCATTGGCATCCATGGACATGGCAGGTTCCTCTCGACCAAGCTGTAACAATGACAAATGGTTCTTAGCAATGAAAAGGAAAACAAAACTACAACAAAACAGATTATTCTTTTTTTCCTGAACAGAGAGCTCTAATTCCTTTCTTCTACTTTAAATCTCCATTGCTTAATTAAAGAAATGTCAGTTTTATGAAACTGGTGAAGATGTCATCTTCAACTTGGAAGATGACAGAGCTAAACTATAAGGAAAATTGCTTTGGTTGTGTCATCCTACTTAGAGAGACTGTATAAATTACCTTAACAATGATGCTCCCTTCATCATAGCCCAAAGCAACATTGTTGGACCCTCTTAGACTGGCCACGCACCATACCCTTTCCATTCCATAGTTCAATGTGCTCTCAAGCCGGTAGGTGCTTGAATGCCATATACGCACTGTTCCTAAAAAGAACAATATGAATATTCCTTTTTGATACACGTACCCAACAATAAACTGTATTAGGTGAATGAGCCATACGGAAGTCTTTTTATTCAATTAAAAAACATTTCCAAATTTTTGGCCTAAGGTCTTATGACTGTATAAAACAACATAAACATAATCATCAAAATGTATAAGAAATTAAAACTAAGAAATGGGATTTTAACCTTGAAATAGTAACAGGATTTCTTTGGTAAAGTGTTTCCTATGTGCCAGATGCTTTCTACACCTGATTTCTTTTTACGCTTTTACTGTAATGTTATAAGGAATATGTATATTCCCTTTCACAATTCTCCTAAACCACACATTCATGAAGTGGCCAGGTTTGACTCCAAAACACATGCTTTTTCAGTTTTTTTCTAGGACATCTGGGTGTCCTCCTAAGGACAGCATAAACATATTAGAGTAATAATGATGAGGATGAAGATGATGACAAAGCCCGTCTACTCCCCTAGTGCTTTAGACTCAGATTATCAAAATGCTTCAATTACAATGCAGAGACACTACCTAGTTTAAATATTTTCTGAGTAATTACTAGCATAGGAATAAACATATACTTCTAACTTACCATCTTCTGAACCTGTGATGATAATTGGCAACTCAGGATGAAAACTGGCACAAGACACATTTTGGGCATGTCCCTCCAGTGTCTGCACACATGTTTTATTCTGTAATAAAGAAAAAGGAAACATTTTTTATTAGTGAAAAACAAGTAACCAACCTACTCTTAATTTTTTCAATACATTATAAATGAGAGTAGTTACGACAATTTAAATAGTATCTAATTCAGAAATTTTTTGAGATAGAATAATCTTGCTATATATGTGAATATTTTTTTCTACTTCATAAAATAAATATAAATGTAACCATCACATTTAAAGAAAAAACAAACACCAACCAAGTTTTCGTCTGAATATTACCACCCCCAATTCTTAGGACAATAAATTTTTCCCTTACTACTTGCACCTACCATCTGTGGACTAGGTAGTGCTGTTTATGCTTTTAATAGTTTTATTTTGTATTAAGTACAAATTTGAAAAAGTTTCTAGGAAAAATTGGTTTTCTAGGCCTCATTTACTGCTTAAAAAAACTTTTTATGTGAGAAACAAAAATACAGAAGTTTAAGAAATATGCCAATGAGGATACTGGAGGATTATAATTTAACATTAAAATGTTAAAATTCTAATTTATATTATTACATGACAAATAAACATGCTGGCATTTTATTTGTAAAATCTTGATAATGCAAAGTGCTCATTTTTATGGATGATTCTAGGAGCATAGGTTAGATACAAATCCTTAAGACCTTAAATTATGCTACAAGCAGAGATCAACAACCCAATTTTAACTGCCCTGTAACAAACAGTAAGAAACATGTCTAACATATGGCATGTAAGGTTATAAAAAACCTGTACCTGATAATCCCATATTTTAACAAGACGGTCATCTGCACCTGAAATAAGGTATGGTTTGTCGCCACCACTGTAGTAATCAATGCAATTCACACCTTTCTCGTGCCCTTCCAGAGTGAAGTTTGGTGAAGAAGAGCCCAACTGCCACACCTTCAGAGAACAATAGCCCCAGTCATTATAGGGCCTTGCTTTATAGAAGGCAGATCCCCCCACATTTCTGACATATTATATAATGCAAACTCTAGGACAGAAAAGCTAAACAATATTCCTTTTTTTCCACCTAACTGTTTTTGTTCCTCCTCAGTTAATTTCCAGGGGGCAGAATCACTATGCTGTTCTCCAAAAATGCTAAATGCCAGGCCTTATCACTAGAGATTACGATCTAGTTTATTGATAGTGCAGCCCAGGAACCTGGATGTGTAAGACATTAATAAACCCTACATTAAGGGTAAGAAATGATTTTATGAGAGATTCAACACAAAGCTAATGGAAGTAGATGTAGTAAGATACAGTAAAATAAAATTACTCTTTAAAGTATAAAAAGTACTCAAAAGTTCCCACAGGCTTGGCACCTGTAGCTCTGCGGCTAGGGCGCCAGCCACATACACAGGAGCTGGCGGGTTCCAACTCATCCTGGGCCTGCCAAACAACAATGACAACTATAACCAAAAAAAAAAAAAAAAAAAAAAGCCAGGCATTGTGGCAGCACCTGCAGTCCCAGTGGGAGGCTGAGGCAAGAGAATTGTTTAAGCCCAAGAGTTTGAGGTTTCTGTGAGCTGTGATGCCACAGCACTCTACCGAGGGCAAC
>CAUYON010148916.1:0-41136 GCA_963573935.1 Arctocebus calabarensis
TATAAAGAGAACTATGAAACTCTAAGGAAAGAAATAGCTAAAAGGGCAGCCCCATATACCAAAGGTGGCGGGTACAAACCTGGCCTTGCCAAACTGCCAAAACAGAAAAATAGCCGGGCATTGTGGAGGGCGCTTGTAGTCCCAGCTACTTGGGAGGCTGAGGCAAGAGAATCGCCTAAGCCCAGGAGTTGGAGGTTGCTGTGAGCTGTGTGACGCCATGGCACTCCACCGAGGGAGATAAACTCAGATTCTTTTTTTTTTTTTTTTTTTTTTTTTGTAGAGACAAAGAAATAGCTGAAGAAGTTAACAAATGGAAAAACATACCATGCTCATGACTGGGAAGAATCAACATTGTCAAAATGTCTATACTACCCAAAGCAATTTTAATGCAATCCAAGGCCTTTCTTAAATATGTTTCCTTTTCTGAGGACTTTCTAGTTCCCCTTGCCAGATGTAATTTCTTCTTCCGTTAAATACACAATCATTTTGTCCCTATGTGTCACATGTCTGTTTTTCTCTATGTTATGGTGAATTGAATACTTTTCTCATTTTTCCAGTATAATGAGGGGTTACCATGCTGTTAAATACTTTAAATCATAATTCTGTTTCTTCTCATGCTAGGATAAAGGGAAAATCTCCTAATCTCTCTGACCTCCAGTTTTATTTTTATTTGAAAATAGGAGTAAACAAAAACTACTTTGTAGGTATATTGTGAAGATAATGCTTGTTAAGAGTTCAATTAGTATTAGTTTTTTGTAATCTTTTCCTGAGTTACACATTGTTGAGAGTTTACTGCTACATTCTTGCTGGACTACTTGGCAGTGTATAGAATAAAGCACACCTCTACAGATCTATGTGTAATTGTATGGGCAGAATTGAGCACACAGGATAAGGCACACCATCTGTGCTCAGGAAATCTTAGGACTTTTCAATGTTTTTATGGACAGCTTTTATTATTAAATGACAATGTACTAGGAAAGCACAGTCTTTTGCAGAAACTGTTGATATGTAAAGCTTCATTAACTGGGTCAATCTGTGAACCAAGGGAAAGAAGGAAAATATTTGTGGGGTCACACGCACTACGTTGCATCTGTGAGTGTGTGTAGAGTTCAGAGTGCTTGTATGCAGCTTGTTCCCTTGCTGCAGTCTAAGAGAGGAGAGCGTTCCTGAGGGAGTCCAGCAGGGTGCACCAAGAGGCCAGAGGAAAGGAATGTGCTGGCACACTGAAATCTCGTAGGAGCTGAGGGTAATACTGAGTTTATCATGACCTTCATTGCAGAGTACCTGGGTGAGAGAGTGGAAAGATATGGGGATAGAAAAAGGTAAGCAGTAGCAGTCAAACATGACCAATGAAGTTTTATTAAAAGATAACATTTGAACATTTTTAATCTTTGTGTCTAGATTGGAAACTGTCCTGTAAAGATTTATATGCTTTGCTCCAAAATAAGTTGTAGAGATTTTATTCATTGATTTTACTCTTTACAATATAAGCCTAGTACACATCAAGCAATATGTTTTCCAGAGCTCTAAGAAATAGCTGAACTTGTATTTATTATGTATATGAAGAAAAGACAAGGATAGTAGGTGCTACAGTTTGAAGGCCCCCCACAAAACTCATGTTAGAAATTAACTACCGTTGTGACTGTATTAAAATGAGAGACCATGAAGAGGTGGTTATGGCATAAGGAATCCACTCCTGTGAATGGCTAATGTTGTTACATGGGAGTGGGTTACTTACCATAGAAGTGGGTTAGTTACCACCGAGTGGACTTGTTATAGAAGTTAGTTTAGTCCCCCCTTGCTCTCTTGCACAGTCTCTTCCCCTTTCACCGCTATCGTGGGATGACACAGCAGAAAGCCCTCACCAGATGCAGGCCCTTCAAACTTGGACTTCCCGGCCTCCCGAACTATAAGAAATAAATCACTGTTCTTTATAAACACCCAGTCTTGGATATTCTTCTGTAGCAGCAGAAAATGTACTAAGACAGAAAATTGATCTGAAAAACGGAGCTGATGCTACAGCAAACACCTGAAAATATGGAAGTGGCCTTGGAACTGAGAAATGGGTCAGTGCTGGAAGAATTTTGAGAAGCAAGCTAGAAAAAAGCCTAGAATGCTATAAATGGAGCATTAAAGGTGATTCTGGTAAGGGCTTAGAAGAGAAGAAACATGGAGCAAGTCCAGAACTTCTTAGTGATTACCTAATTGGTCATGACCAGAATGCTGGTAGAAATATAGACAAAGAAGGCCACTCTGACAAGGTCTCAGAGGAACTGAGGAACGGAGTTTTGGAAACTGGAGGAAAGACCATCCTTGTTACACAGTTGCAAAGAACTTGACAGAATTTTGTCTGCATCCTAAGACTTTGTAGAAGGTGGAACGATAAACTAGAAAATGTGGCAAAAGAAATTTCTAAGCCAAATATTAAAGGAGCAGCATGGCTACTTTTAACCACACACAGTAAATCTGAGAGGAGAGAAATTATTTAAAGACAGAATTTATAATGAAAAGGGACCCAGAGCAGAAAATAGTGGAAAATTTGTGGACTGGCCATGTAAACAGAGAAAAGGTATCTTTATGAGAGCAAACAAGGGTGTGGTCAAGCAACTATTTGCTGAAGAGATATAGATAACAGGGGGGCCTGGTGCTGTTTTCCAGGACAATGTGAGAAGGACCTCAAAGGCATTTCAGAGATCAGAGATCTTCCAGGCAAGTGGGCTTTGAGGACAAAGTTTTCAGAGAGGCATCTGAGGAAATTTAGTATTTGCTCCCCAGTGCTACCCCAGATTCTGCTCCCCAAATTCAAGTACAATGCCCCATGGCTACACTAGCCAGGGCTCAAGTGGGCCCATGTGTAGCTCAGCCAACCACTCTGGAAGAGCATAAACCTGGCAGATATAAACCCTGGCAAAGTCTACATGGTGCTAATTCTGCAGGCTCATAGAATGCAAGAACTATGAGGTCATGGTTTTCCTCCACCTGGATTTCAAAGGATGTTGCAGATAGTCTGGGGACCCAGGCAGAAACTTGTTGTAGGGCACTGCCACCATGGAAGGTCCCCACTGTGGTAATACCCACAAGAACTACGAGGTTGCAGTAACTCAGGGTCCCCAGTAGTCACTACGTAGTGGGAGTTGTGGAGATGGGTGCCCCCAAAGACCTCAGAACTGTAAGTTCTCCAGCGTGTAACTCTAGCTGGAAAAGCTGAAGGCCTGAGACTCCAACTCATGGAAGATGCTGGGTGAACTGGACTCAGCCACAGAGACAAAAGTACCTGAGGCCTTAGGAGCTGAACCCTCACTCCAAAGGGCCCAGAATGGGGTATATGGAATCAAAGAAGATTATTTTCTAGCTTTAAGACTTAATGTTGTTTTCCTTCTTGGATTTCATTTATTTATTTATTGTTTGAGATAGAGTCTCGCTGTGTCACCCTTGGTAGAGTGCCGTGGCACCACAGCTCATAGCAACTTCAACCTCTTGGGCTGAAACAATTCTCTTGCCTCAGCCTCCCAGGTAGCTGAGAATACAGGCACCTGCCATGATGCCTGCCTATTTTTTTGTTGTAGTTGTCATTGTTGTTTAGCAGGCCTGAGCTTGGTTTCAATCTGCCAGCCTCGGGGTATGTGACCAGCACCCTAACCATTGGCCTATGGGTGCCAAGGAGCCCCTTGTTGGATTTTAGACTTATTTGGAACTAGTTATCTTTCTTAATTTTTGTTCTTCATATTTTTCTCTTTTGGAATGAGAATGTCTATCATCTGCATGTCCATCATTGTATTTTGGAAAAAGGTAACTTGTTTAATTTCATATCAAGGCTGGAGAGGGATTTGCCTCAGAATAAGTTGTGCCTTGAGTCTTACTCATATTTGATTCAGATGAGACTCTGGACTTTGGACTTTTGAGTTGATATTGGAGTAAATTTGGGGGCTATTGGGATAGAATGAATGTATTTTGTATGTGAGAAGGATATAAGTTTTGGGGGCCAGAGGGAGTGCTGTGGTTTGAATATCCCAAACTCAGGTTGAAATTTAATTGCCAATGTGATAGTATTAAGGAGTGGTGGACCTTTAAAGGGTGATTATGCCATTAGTGCTTCACCTTGTAAATGGATTAAGGCCCTTATCACAGATGTGGGTCATTTATTGTGGGTGTGGATTAGTTACTAAGAGTAGGTTTGTTATAAAAGTGGCCCCCTCTTGCTCTCTCTTACACCCTCTCTTACACTTTTGCCTTCCCCTATGCAATGATGCAGCAATTAGGGCCTTATCTGATGTGAGCCCCTGGACTCTGGCCTTCCCAGACTCTAGAACAGTAAGAGGGAAGTTTGTGGGTATTCTTGCCATAGCAACACATGGAAGACTAAGACAGTAGGGGAGAGAGTATTTCAAATGTGTTAAAATTGGTCTTTCTTCTTGGGATTGGTTATGCCCCAAAAGGGGCTATAACTGTGTTGTCTTTGGCAATGAATATATATGTAGTCATTTTTTAAATGCAACTTAGCAGCCTCAAGAGAGAGCAATAGACAAGGCAATGTGTCAATGGGATGTCCTTCCTTTTACTCCCTTTTACCATCAGTACTGAGGGTAATAGCTGAGAAATGTATAGGCTCCCTTTCATTTGGGGCAGATGCTCTCAGGGGATCACTAACCTGCAGCTCTAGAAGCCTCTCAAATGGTGTGACTGGCTTAAACTTCTCAATTAACAGCTTAATCTGCCTCACATTAGAAATATCAAGGCTGTGTTAGGAAGGGTGTTCACCGGTCACACTGAAAACATCTACATGAGGCGTATATCATAGAGAACTATTTCAAAGTAGTCACATGTTAATTACATCTAAAGCAGTTTTCCAACACTAAAGATACAGGCAATTTCACAATATAATACAAAGAAAAATACCAAGAACTTAATACTGTTGAAATATGCAGCTTGGGGTCTTGGAGATAACACTCTAAACACTGAATTTCATGAGTTTTGCCTATAAATTATTTAGTGAGATCAGAGCTTGAGAGAAGGGGTAAATTCAATCTGAACTCAATGTCTTTTTTTCAGAACTTTGTTTCACCAAGGAATGGGAAGAAAAGTCAGAGGGGAGAAGTTGAGTCTGTTTATTGAGTACTCTTTTCTTACTTAGGTGAAATATGATTGTTATCATATGCTGGGTGATTACGGATACTCAAGTCTGTTTGTAGATTTGAATTTATCCCATTGATTCATTTGCCCAGTCTTCGTCCAATATCACATTCTTTTAATTCTTTGGTATTTATTTCAACCTATTTTTTACTTAAATATTATTTCTGTAATACTATGTGCCAAACACTATTATTAGTAATTTACAACTACTAAGTCATTTCATCCTAAACAACTCTCTGAAGTGGGTCCCATTATTGAATCCATTTTAAAGGTCAGGAGACCTGAGCACTGAGCAGACTAAGTTCCAGGTTCTCCAACTCATATTCGGTGGAAAATCTTAGTGAGCACTTCAAGATTTCCAGGAATTTGGGGCGGTGCCTGTGGCTCAGCAAGTAGGGTGCTGGCCCCATATACCTCGGGTGGCAGGTTCAAACCCGGCCCCGGCTGAACTGCATCAATAGCCGGATGTTGTGGCGGGCGCCTGTAGTCCCAGCTGCTCTGGAGGCTGAGGCAGGAGAATTGCCTAAGCCCAGGAGTTGGAGGTTGCTGGGAGCTGTGTGACGCCACGGCACTCTACTGAGGGCGATAAAGTGCCCTACGTATTTTTTTTTCTACAAAAAAAAAAAAAAATTTCCAGGATTTCCAAAGGACTCATTTTCTCGTGGTAACTGTTTGATCCAACTTTATGTGAACTCTTAACTTCAATTATCATTTCACTTCAAAGAGCAACTTTCTGTCTCTGACTTATGCCTACTAAGCTAAGAAAAATAATCATTTTTTCTTGTCCTTAAAACACTCCTATTTCCATACGGCTTTTATGTCCTAGTAAAATTTATTGAAGGTTTGGCAAATGCATAGCTATTATTGCAACTCAGCATTTAAAATTACTTCAGTTCACAATCAGGAATATGTCATTGGCTGGTATTTCTTTACTTTTCTTTTTCTTTTTTTTTGAGACAGAGTCTCAATGGATAGAGTGCTGTGGTGTCATAGCTCACAGCAATCTCAAACTCTTGTGTCAAGAGAACCTCTTGTCTCAGCCTCCCAAGTAGCTAGGACTATAGGTGCCTGCAAACGTGACAAGATAATGTTTCTCTTTTTAGTAAAAGCAGGGTCTTGCTCTTGCTCAGGCTGGTCTTGAAATCCTAAGGTTGAGAAATCCATCCTCCTCAGCCTCCCAAAATGCTAGGATTACAGGTGTGAGCTACACCACCCAGCCTTGGCTGATATTTCTGTAGTTTATAGCATATCTCTGTTTGTATGGTGTATGTTTTTCACTATTCTTTTTCTTCTCTTACTCTGTCCCCACCACACTCTCTCTTTTCTCTTTTGCTCTGTATTTAATATCAAAATCATATATGTAGATGAGCTATAAGGAGAAGAGCTTTTACCTCCAATGTGTCCTAATAAGGTAGCTCCTAAAAGAATAAAATGGTTTTGTCCTCTGAATTAAAATTATGTCAACTCATTTAGGGACAGAAAGAGCTGTAGAAAATTGTAGCCTGACCTAGTAATTAACCTCTTTCTCCTTATCATCATTAAACTATTGCTTGTGAATCATATTTGTGTTTAGTAAACATAAACTGCTAGAATTTGCAAAAGCTTTTGCTATCATATAGTCTGGGTCTTCTTTAATATATCAGCGGTTCTGAAACGTGGTTACACATTGAAAATTCTGTTACTCTTAGTGTTCTGAAGTTTTGCCTTCCTCTTCTGCCATTTCCTAAAGAAAATGCTCTGTTTTTAAAGAACTCATGTGACTAGGTCCGGCCCATCCAATAAGCTTATTTCAAGGTTGACTTATTTCGGAATCTTAATTATATCTGCAAAACTCCTTCAGAACAGTTTCTGAATCAATGTTAGACTGAATAACTTGGAGAAATTGTATGACCAGCAAGGGCCAGGGATCTTGGGACCACCTTAAAATTTTGCCTACTATCTCTAAGATTTGTATGTGGTTCAATAGCTTTTTATTTCCTATACCATCCTTGATTCTGAGAAAAGTATTGAAGTATTATTGGAAGTATTATTATGTCACACTGACTAAAGAACAAATTTGTTTAATAAAAGAAACCAATCAACTTGATCCCTATAATATAAGAAGTAATCAGCTTTCATTCTCCACAAATGTTAAAGAACCGTTTTCTCTTCAGTAAAAACTATCCCATGAACAAGTGAAAAAGTTCTACCCAGAACCTGAAGTGTAAAGAACTATAAAGCATAGGTTAATATTTCAAAAGTATCAGCTTGCCATTAGGGGACAGGTCAGGTGGGGGGATGGGGTGGAAGCTGGATGGATCAGTCAGGAAACTTCCAAATGGAATTGAGGGGAGGAGAGAATGTTAAGGAAGAGGAATGGATTGCTGACTGAACACAAGTGTGACTGAGCGAAAGAGGAGGACATTTGAAGAACTCTAAAGTTTTGTGTCAAGTTATTTATTTTTCAATTAATATGAGGATCATTATAATTTGGTTACATTGTTTACATTTGTAAGGTAAAGTCTAAGTTTTATTTGATTTTTCTCAGAACGGTTGTAAACAGTTATCTGAAGCTTTGCATGCTGTGCTGGGATCAGGGAGGTGGAGCAGGAGGCAGAAGAAAGGAATGAATCATTGCAAGGGCTTTTGATGAGAGGAGAATACTTACTTGCAAGTGTATGGCAATAGGAAGGGGGAGGGGCTTGCCCTTGGTATCAGCCTTGGCCTTGGGGCTATATTAGTTTTCAATCCTTTTTTTTTTTTTTTAAATTAAGTCATTTGGACATAGATCATGGACACATTTATGCCATTATGGGATTCAATGTGTTGATTATTTGTACAAATTGGAGTGCTTACATCCTACTAATGAAGATAGCCTTCTTGTAAGTACAAGTTGGATCTATCAAGTTTTCAATCCTTAATCTTGCCAGGCAAGGTGGCTCAGGCCTGTAATCCTAGCACTATAGGAGGCCAAGGCATGTGAGTTCAAGGAGTTTGAGCTCAGGAGTTCAAGATCAGCCTGAGCAAGAGTGCGATCCCTGTCTCTACTAAAAATAGAAAAACTAGCCAGGCATCCTGGCAGGTGCCTGTAGTCCCAGCTACTGGGAGGCTGAGGCAAAAGGATTGTCTGAGTCCAAGAGATTGAGCTTCTTTGAGCTATAATGATGCCACGACGCTCTACTAAGGGTCACAGAGTGAGACTTTATCTCAAAAATAAATAAATAATAAAAAATTATAGATCCTTAACCCCTTTCTCCTCCTTTTCTACCTTCCCTTTTTCCATGCATCTCAGCCATCTCCACTCTTATGTCCAGAGGGATAACACTCATAACAATGATGATTACTTACATTTAGAATGTTAATAATTCCCAAGCAGTATCCACAGGCATTGATTGATTTGGCCCTCATCACAGCACTGTGAAGTTGGCAGGGCAGATGGCCTGCTCATTTGATAGATAAATAAAATCTCAGATGAAATGATTTGGCCCCATATTCAGTAAGTGGCAAAGCCCTATCCAGAACCCTAGTCTTCTGATGAGGAGAATGGTGCATGTTCCATATCGCCTTTCAATGCACTGCAAGATAACTATATTTAACGAGCGTTGCATTTTATACAAGGATCTAGAGCAAAAGTTCTTGTAATATAGTATTTTACAAGTGTTATCTTGACCCATTTTTGAAGCTATGGCTAAAGACTATCAATTCCTCTTCTCAGGCAGTTTGCTAATCCTTTTCTCCAACTACTTCCCTCATTAGGCTTTAACACTCCTGGGTTACAAGACACAATTACCCAACTGCAGAGAGCCCCCAATACCTAATACCCATGGACAGCCACATCTTCCCGTAGGCCAGCAGAATTATTCAAAATACCCAGTCTCTAGGAAGTGCACAAAATCCAGCTAATCCTATCCTACTTGCCATATAAGTAACCTCCTACAGTGTCAGCTGGCTAGTATCTTATCCCCAAGTGCAACCCGCTATGTGCTCCTTTATGGCAGCCTTCTCTTGTTTGGTTCTATCAGTGAAAAAAAAAGTTCTGTTTTTCATCTATCTGAGTATCTTTGTGTTGTGCACTGCCATAAAGAACCAGTTATTATACCTAATATTATGTAATTGTTGTGGCAATTCTTATCCTTAGATACACTTTGAAAATACCCAGAGAGCTTTACAACTACTGATACTTGGGTCCTATCTTAGAGAAGCCTATGTAGTTGGCCTGAGGACAAGGAATTAAAATGTCTCTGAATGACAAGGTCTTCCATGCAACCTGGGTAGAGTCCCTGCTCTCAGCCTAGATGTTACAGGTATGGAGAAGTTCAGGAATGAAGAGAGATCTCTTGAAAGCCCAGTATTTCCAATACTCCATAGATTTCTTTGATTTTACCAAATATTCTTATTCTTGGTTTGTCTCCAATCATGTTTAAAAGCTAGCAATAAAAAATGAAAAACTCTGAATACAGAAATATTGGAAAAATACTAAGGAAGAGTTAGGTAAAAGATCCTGCATCAGAAGTCCTCTGCATGGATAGAAATTATGGCCAGTATCTAGTATTTGTCAGCTTAAAAGTGACATCTATTTTACTTCATTTTCCCTTCACAGTGAAGCTCTGAGGGAGTTACTAATCTTGATTTTACAAATGATGAAACAGAGACACAACTATTAAAATGCAGAATCAGGATTTGAGCCTCAAATGTTGGTCTGTTCGATTTCAAAGCCAATGCTCTTAGTTCATGAATTGTACCTACTGATAACTTTGAAAGATGTAATACACTAGTAGCAAGCTAAAACATTTAATCATTATTATCTATTAAAGAATATAGCATACACACAACACATACACTTGTGTACCCTTATGCTAAGCTTCGCATACATTCACATAAATACATCCTATAACAGGAAGGTGAATGACATCTCCTGAAAGCTGAGTTTAATGTGGTTAGCCTATACTATTAGGCTAACTGTACTATATGAATTATAAATGGATTTAGACTGATGGAGTAGAAATGGACTAGAAATTAGAACACTTGAGTCAGTGACCTTGCCCGCCATGCCTCCATGCCAGGGACCAGCTCCCAAGACCCCAGATTAGCTCCTGCCCTTCTTTGCATCTGGGTGTCCAAAGTTGTCCCATGTGGCACATGAATTGAATGATCCTTAAAAACTTTTCTAGTCAAAAATAATTTTTTTTTATTATTTGAAATAATCATGTATCAATTTCCTTTTTTCTAATATTCATTTTACCTATTTCTCCTCAATTCCTTGTGTTATTTTTGAAATATGATTTAAATCTGACCAATAGCTTAATGATAGCAAACTAGTATTGATGACGATTACTATGATAATGGCATGGGTTTATAAAACACTAAATTCTAGATAAACTTATGAATTATGTATGTTGAATCATTTAATTCTTATAACAGCCTAAAGAAATAGGAACTATTACCCTTATTTTCTAGCTGACGAAGTGAAAGCAAAGTAGAGATGATAAGTAGCCTGCCAGGGGTTGCATCTCTGGTACGGGGTGGAAGACTTTCACACTCTTTCAATATTTTTTAGGTGCTATCAGTGGAGCATTTAGCATTTACATGCTAAATTAGCAGAATTTACTTAATAAACACATCAAAAAATTGTGGAAACACGAATGTTCAACTGCAATCTCCATTTCAATGGTATTCCATTTAACAAAATTCTCTCGCTCCACCACCCTTCCCTGGCACATACCCACACTCATATATACACGCACACACCATATCTTGAAACCCATTATTTATTTTATTTGTGGACCATGTAACAGATAACCTTAAAGATGTTCCTCTATGAGAACAATGCAAATGCCATATTTAGAAAAATTAAAAGCATCTGGTTTTGAGTTCAGGACATTATGTTATCTCACTTTTCTTTGTCTCTTGGGAATTTAATTAAAACAATAAAATAGAGCTACCACAGTTTGTCACATAAAGAAGATAGCAAAATACCACAGTACACAGTTAATCCCTTCTATCTGCAATGTTGCTTATATGCACATTCATCCAAAAACTAATGATACCAGTCATATCAACAAAGGACAACGCGCTCCCTACAGAATCTGTGGGACTGGCTGATTATACAGCAGTGTTTCAAGTCTCAGCTGTAAAGGGCTCGCCTATATTCAGCAGCCTTCTTTGCCGGGGCTGTTGGTTACCATGGTTTCTGGGTTTAAAGGTAGAGCTGTTGTAGCAGACAGGCTTCTGAGTCTAAACCCTCACTCCCAAGGCAAAATACTGAATTGGAGCAATAAACTAGACACTTCTCCCAATGTGAAGCAAAGGTGGCTTTTTCCTCCCTCTGAGATTATCTTTAAGTAACTGGATGATAACTTTAAATCATTTCCCATGGTCTGCATAATATGCTTCCTGTCCTTCATGGAACATGAATTTACAAGAAGTAGATAGCTCTGTGGTTTAAGGTGCAAACTAACTTTAGCAGGAATTTCTGTCTTTCTAATATGAACTGTATGGCTGTACCCATTATATGTTAATTACATACTACATGAAAATGTTTTTGTTTTTGATATTGAGGCAGCTGAAACACTTAAGGACAAATGGAAAACATTATAGGTAGTGTCCAACTCACCAACATGTCACTTTCCCATTTTATGTATGAATTAGTTGTTTAGAAACCCTTAGAGCATTTTTCTATATACAGAGTCTAGCTGATTTCTTCCTTCACTCTGTGAAAACATATCTAGTATTCCATGTACTTGAAGTACATGTTATGCTTGCTCTGGTTCCTGGAATCAGGAGTCTTTTGTTGTTGTAAGAGGAGGGATCAGGAGAAGCCAGAAACATCACCGATGAATCTGTGGGAAATTCTGCATTAGCCCACAGTTCCTCCTTTGTCCTTGTTCAGCTGATGCCTCCTGGCTCTGCTCAGGGCTATGAGCTGTTCTCAATTCTCTTCCAGGGCCCACACCCAGGAGAGCCACAGGCCCGTACATTCTGTTCTGTAACTTACCTATATATTATTTTCTGGATTCTCTTTGCTTATCAAACAGAAATAATCTGATCCAACTAATACCAAAAATGAATCCAGATTTCTGACAGAGAATACACAGATTTCTTTTTATAAAGTAGTTCTCTATCACGTATGCTAACCTCATACTTATTATCACAATATTACTTAAAAACCTGTAGACCTATTACCGGCATACATTTCTTATATGTATTCCTTTTAGCGCAACTATAAATTGAAACCATTTATAAAAACCATTTATAAACATTTATAAATCAAATGTAAAGGCAGAAAATTCAAATAACACTGATACACATACTATAATGAATTGTCTTTGCTTGAAACCATGTGATGTTGAGATAACTGGAGGAAGATGTATTGATGTGTTATATATTTTACTTTATTTAGATTATTGACTCCATTTTTAAGTATGAGAGACATCATTGGGTGACTTATATTACCATTTCTATGATTTTTCTTGTTGAATAATAAAGTATTTTTTTTTACCATAAATCATTATTCTGAAGTGAAGGGACAATTAATTTAACAATCTATCACAAAATAAAACTGAAAAACACTTCTTATTTTTTAGGGGCAATCAGTGGTTATTGGCTGGAACATAGTAGAGAGCTGCTAATGAACTGAATACCTGTAGAACTAGAATCTACAAAGCATATCTTTACTGGGAATGGGGAAAGGACTATTAGAGGAAAGATTTTTGAGTTTGGAAATTCTGCAGCACTAGGTTCCACATAATGACTCAGTTCTCACCTCAACTTTTTTCTACTTAACCAATTAGGAAAGTCTTCTCAAATCCCTGGCAGGGCTTCCTATTTTAAATACTGCCAAGTACTTACAAGTGTCTACAAGGCCATTCATGATTTGCAATTCCTCTGTGTGACTCTTTGACTTGAAATCCCCAATTCCCTTAACTACTTCTGTTTTTCTTTTTTTGTCCATAGAATTTTATTATCATTCTTCTCCTGCTAAAATGTAAGCTGCACAAGGCTATAAGTCATTGTCTGTTTTGTTCACTGATGTATTGCAATCGAAGTGTACCTGCAACATGGAGCTGCTCAATGATCATTTACCCAACAAGTGAATAAACATGATAGACAAAATTTATTAACATATCTAGTGTTCGTTCTCTGACTGCTACAGAGAATTTTTATTGACTCAGCTGTTTATTTTCCCCTCAAATTTAAGAATTTTCTCTTTCCCAGTCTTACAGTTGAGGTTTTGTGATTCAGAATTAGGAATGTGAACTGGAACTTAGGAAAGAGGACTGATGGGAGAAGGACAAAGACAGAGGCAGAAAGAGAGCTGAGTGTGGTGGAACTTCCGGTGTGGCAGGGGCTGGAGTTAGGAGGAGATGGGAGATCTGGAGCTGGAAAGGCAGGGAAAGATTGTTTTGAGAAGTGTTACCATGGGTAAGAAGGGCATTCCTTATGCCTACTTGAGCTCTTACAGAGGGTTTCTTTGCATTATAAACTATATCAACAGCCCTAAAGTACCCTGCCTCATATTCAGAGTACATGCAAATTTGTCCTTCTCTTGACCTAAACTGATTTTGGTTACAAATGTACATAATCATATGTTGTGTTTAGGTAGTTATAAATTGTTGAAAGTCACTACTAAGTAATAAGGTAGGTATTTGAATGATTATCCTAACTTTAAAAAATTACAAGGAAATAAGAAAAAAATGAGAAAAAATCCACAAATTAAAAAACAATAGAACTCCAAGAATGAAATCTTTGCTGAAAGTGAAGATTTGATGGCTTTTAATTTTACCAGAGGGACTTTTCAGAAAGCAGAGTTGCCATATAGATGTTTACAAGCCAGGGAGAGCTCTCCCTCCCTCCAGAGGGATCCTAGGAGACCACCTCATGATCCAGAGACCAAACACCTAACTTTGGTCTGTTCCTAAAAAAGGCTCTTTCAGTGGGGTTTAGTTCCCTGGACACTCTGAACTCCCAGTCAAACCCTGTGGACACCAGGTCCTATACCACATATCAGGGCCAAATGCAAAAGATATGCATTCTGGATGAGTAAATAATTCATTCACTAAAATTCTTGGACATGGCTCAAAACGTTTCCTAATTTTAACTTTCTTAAAATTTAGCCATATATGGAATAACATTCCAAATAGATGGATGATGGTAGAACTCGATCTATTACAACGATGAATTATAATGTTAAGAAATAAAAGTTGCCTTTGGGGGTTATAAGCGTTAATGGCAACTTCACTGGCAGAAGTCTCACCATCACAGGAATTGTTGCTAATGTTGCCTCTTCTGCCCATCTGTTCTTTTGGCTCCTTCACTCTTTAATTCTCTAGTTGCATTTGGCTGTCTCTGATAAGGTTTCAGTTTGCTGCACTTCACATTTTCTTAGGGGAAAACTTGCTAATATCCAAACATCACACATGCATTATTTCGGTCCCTGGTTGTACACGGACTGTCTCAAGCTAATTGGTAATTTACAATCTAAGACAGCACTCATTGAACATACACAAGCGATTCTTTTTTTTATTGCAACTCTGATTTGATAGGTGGACTAACAGAAAATCTCAAGCTGAATATAAAAGACTGTATTTTCGGACTTCTTATCCTTTTATTTACATATTGAACATACATTTTTATCTTCAGACTTACATGTACTGTCACACAAAAAAGAAGTAACTAGTCAACTACCAACCTAAAAGAGACATTGTAAACAGGCAAAAATACTTATATTAATGCACATACCATATCACCCTAGCTACCTGGAATAATAAAATTCAAAGATGAAAAAGTCCTGAGGGATTGTCTAACACAACGATTTATTTAGTGATAAAATTTCCTTTACTTAGAACACAGTTTCTGATGGATGACTGCTTGACCTCTGTGTGAATAATTTTAACAAATTCCCTAGTAAGGCAGCTCATTTCACTTCTAAAGAGCACTGTTGAAAGGTCTTTCTTAGCATAGATCTAATTCATTTTGTTCTAATTTTTGGTAGCTAGTTTCTGCAAATTCCTCCCAGAGAGCAAATTTATAATTTTAATTTCTCTATCACATCACTACCCTTCAATATTTGGGCATGGCCCACATGTACAGATAAAGAAAAAGTCATGTTATAAAGTGAAATAAGGAATCATCTTATGTTAACAAAGTAAAAGTAAACAAAGGCATTCATTGATAGAGCCAAAAGTAAAGGAAGGGATAATACTCAGAATAATAATAAAGGCAGAAAGTATTCTGATGCACTGGAACCAAAAAATACATGGAAGTTCCTAAACTCACAGAATGGCACTTGACCTTCAGGAGCAAAAGCTGTGCAGACCTCTGCAAAGCTAACTGGGATGCTCAAGGGAAAGCAAAATCAACCATGTAGTTGGTGATTGGAGTAGAGTAACCAGAGAGAAGGTAGGCTGCTCCTTTGGTCATGCAAGGTAGTTTGATCCCTAAGATGAGGTGTCCTGTAGAGGTAATGGTCCCCAGTGTGTAGAGGCAACTATATGATCACCCAATGAGTCCATTGAGAATTGTTTCTTCTTTTTCTTAAAGAGTGTATATAGGAATGAGAAAGCATTCTGACGTGTAAAATAAATATAATAACCTGATCAGGACTATGTCATCTATATTGATAATCATGATTGTCAAATATATGTTTGAGTCCTGGCTGAGCTAGGCAGGTAGTGACTACATCACTCTAGATTTGTGACTTTTTTCTTGCTAAGATTTCTTCTTAAGAACATTTTCCTTGTTTTCCTGAATTTGGCAGCCAATAGCTTTATATGATGTGAGTCTTCTCAATCCACAGAGCTATGGACTGGTAGAGACTTAGGACTTTTTCTAATACACAGGAGTTCAGAGATGAAGACCTGAGATTTTGTACATTAGGCTGCGCTTAGTGACAGTTGGCCTAGGTATTTTGAGGTAGAGTAAATAATGGCCTCTCAGAAACATCTATATGGCAATCCATGGCAAAAAGGATTTTTAGGATATGATCAAGTTAAAAATCTTGAGATGGGGATACTATTTTGGATTAGCCTAGTGGGCCCTAAATATAAAGGTCCTTATATGAGGGATTCAAGAGGTCAGAGGTAGTAGCACAAGATGTAAAGGCAGCAGCAGGAAATTGAATGGTACAGTCATGGCATAAGGAATGCAGGCTGCCTGTAGAAGTTGGAATTGGTGAGAAATAGATTCTGTCCTGGAGTTTCCAGAAGAAACAGATCCTCTGGCACCTTGACATTAGCCTTGTAGATTCATTTCAGATTCCTGAGCTCCAGAACTGTAAGAGGATAAATTTGTGGTTTTTTAAAGCTGCTGTTTGTAGTAATTCGTTATTGCAGCAATAGGAAACTAACCCAGTACTGAATCTGTTTTCTATTAATTTAACTTCTTCTTCTACGTCCAGTATAAAAGCACTTGTTTCTCTATCAGACATCCCCAGGGTGCTGAGAGGAGAAGGCAACTGCAGAAGTACATACTCAACACTGCAACACACAGGAAACTAAATTACATCAGTCAAGGTCTGTCTGTTGCAAGGATCAGAAAATAACTCAGATTTAAACAGAATATGAATTTACTGCAAGGATATTGGGAGTACACGCATACCATAGGAACTGTAGAATTTGAAAGGTAAGTAAGAACAAGAGAGTTAGGTGTCAGCCTAGACCAGGCTAAGAGCATTCCCCAAAGGAGTGCTATTAAAACCCTGCTCCCGCTGCTGTTGCTCACCACTGTGGCTCACGAGGATGTCCATCAAGGCACCAGACACCCGCACAGCCCTGGCTTCTGACCCTGATGTCCCCAGAAACCCAATGTTTTTGCTGGTGTTATCATTCCCTGTCACCAGAATGGACTTTTCATGGACCCCACCTCTTTGAATTTCTATCTCCTGTCCCTAGTTTGAATTGGGTAAATCTGATTGGCCAAGTCTGGATCACGTGTGGCACATCCTAGCTGCAAAGGAAGCTGGAAAGTGAGCATCTGCTGGTTCAAGCTTCAATAGAGAGAGCTTCTCTGTTTCTCACTAGTGCCAAAAAGACATAAATTCCCAAGACACATGAAAGGATTTCAAGTGATGGGTGGCTTAAAAATGCACTAATGCTAACAACCTACATGTTAAGATAAAGTTGTATAAAATGAATATAGAAGTAGGAAAATAAATATAAGAATATATTATCATATAATTCATAATAATAAACAGGATATTTTGAGACTTTAGCAGACAAGGCTCAAAACTTAAAACTGCAAATGGGAAAATACCACTTTTCAAAAGGAATAATTATAGTTACTATTCATTAATCTTGTGTACATACTAAGCACTCTTTTAAAGTATTTAACATATGTTAACTCTGTTCATTTTTATAGGAAAGAGCTATTATCCTTATTTGTAGGTAAATAAACGAAGCCAACATATGTTTAAATAATGTGCCCAAGGTCACAAAACTAGAAGTAGCAGGCTATTAACCCAGGTAGTCTAATGCAGAGCTATAATCACATGAGTTTACTGATTCCTGAAAAAAAGCCCTGCTCCTTTAAAAGGGACAAAGAAATGAATGATAACAATGCTGTCTTTTTAATTTAAAAAATCAGACATGCTTACTGTAGAGTAGCAAATTATACAGAGGTTTATTTGGGGAGAAATTAATAATGCTCATCTCTTTTCTCCACAAATTCTATCCCCCACAGATGGCATAAAGCAAGTTGTTAAGGTCTCTAAGTTGTTTGTTAGGCTGGCCCTATGTTCAGGTGACTACATTGATAAAAACTCTCATGAAACCAGGATTCGGTAACCTCTGGAGACTATTTCAATTAGGGTAAAAGGGAAAGAAAAACCTAATGTTTCTGATGTGGAGAGGTTCTGTTGGTTTTTTATTGTATATATTTACTTCCTGAGCCCCCTATTTTCTGCTTGGGGTTTGGATAGTCTTTATATAAAATCTGTTTTCAGATAAGGAGCCAGTAACAATGATACAGTGAATTTACATTGCACTTGCAAAGATTTTTTTTAATCAAGATAGCGGAGTGAATTTGGTGACCTTAGCCTAATGAATGAAATTATCATTTGTCATTTGTGTAAGGGTAGATAGAGTATGTGGAGATACATATATTTCCATAAACATATTTCCAGAAACTTTCAATCAACAGTCCTTCTCCATTGATTTCGTCACAGGCTCTCTTCCTTAAGACTTTGGTTTGTATGTTAACCATTGAGTTGTCCAAAGCATTGAAGGATGAAATGCTTTTCCATTTTGGGTAATTACATCTCAGGATGAAGTGGAAAATTGTAGGGAATGAACATTTTACCTTCTCCTCAAACTTCCACCTCTGTCACCCAAATCTTTACTCCAGCTAAATGATTCTCCTGCTTCCTTACTAATGAGTGAAAATACTGAAACTATCAGAGGAGCACTTCAACAAAATGCCACACACACACATAAGTGCCACACAGACATCTTTCCCATCTACTATTGCCTGTCTTCTCTTTTTCTTTCTTTTTTTAATCAATTAATTAAATTAAATCTTTTAGAGATGAGGGTCTCATTCCTTCACCCATTCTCAAGTGCAGGGGTGCAATCATAGCTCATTATAGCCTTCAACTCCTGGGCTTAAGTAATACTCTCACTTCTGTCTCCTGAGTAGCTGGGATTACAGGCTCACATCAACATAGCCTGGATAATTGTTTTTACAGACGGGTCTTGCTATGCTTCCCAGGCTGGTCTCCATCTCTTGGCTTTAAGTGATTCTCCTGACTCAGCCTCCTCAGTAGCTGGGATTACTAAAAGGAAACACTGTGTCTGGAAGCTTCTGCTTTCTTATGTTCTGCCCCCTGCCCCATTATAATAGAACTGTCTGTGCCCAACCTGAGGCATATACCCCACTCATGTGCTGAAGCCCATTCCTTCTCTCCTACTCACTGGGTACTTGCTACAGTAATTCTCCCTTCCCCCGAATGTTAGTGGAGAAAACAACCATCCTAACTGCTATCAGTAATATATTTTTCCCTTGGCCAATTATTTAATTATTTACTAATGAGGCTCTAGTGGATAATTACACAGCCTGACATACAATGGAATATTCATTTGTCTCTCATCAAATCTCCACAGCAAGTCAACTGCCTCCATTTTTGTGCTTCCTCCTTTCTCCTATGTTTTCTATCAAAAACCCCAGCTGGTCACTTTTTTTTAACTCCCTCCTGCCACCAACACTCATCTTTGAAGCTTCCTCAGACCTTGGCGGCTCAATCTGGTGTGTGCACGTGTGTGTATGTGTGTTGTGCTGGGGGACTGGAGAAGGGAGTGAGATCCAGAAAGTTTTAAGCAGAGAGGGAGATCCTTGAGGTTTCTTTCTTATTTATGTTTTAAAACTTGTTAAACATGCGTCAACAAAAGCATATATAAGGTAAATGTTCAGTTAGAGAATAATTACAAAGCAAACATCATTGCATTGAACAGTCACACAGGTGAAATAAATTGAGTGTCAACAGTTCCCCCATGTGGCCCTTCCAAACATAACCATTTCCTCCATGGCCTAAGATAATCACTATTCAGAATTAAAAACAAATTATTTCATCAAACATTTAAAAGTCATCTAAATATTCATTTGTGATCAGTATTAGTTAGGTTTACCTGTGTTTGCACTCTATAAGTGGAACTATAGTGTGTGTTCGATTGTGTGTCTTGTTTCATTTGTACGATTTTTTATATCTGAAAATCATCTATGTTACTATATGTAGCTGTACTTAGCATATTTGTTGTCTTACAGCTTTCCATCTCATGATTATACCATTAATATAACAGTTTTACTGATATTACACATTGCATTGTTTTCAATCTGAACCAGTAGTTTATAAGATGCTAAAATAAATCTTTTATACAGTGTATCTTTGATGTATATATGTTAAATACTTAGGGGTAAAATGGATGTTAATAACCTATCCGTGTACAATAAGATCTCTATAAGTTGACCATCCAAGGGACTGTAACAAACTGGTCAACATACAGAGGTGGTCAACATAAGGACTAAGTCTATCGTACCAATATATGCACGTGATGCATGCCTGGTTTATGAAAATAGGTCAACTTAAGGAGGTGGTCACCTATGGAGGTTCTACTCTCTTTAACTCTAGTAGCTACTGTAAGTCTTAGCAATTTATACTCTCACCAGCTGTGAGAGATCCAGTTCTCCACATTTTCACCAGTATTTTACATTAGCAGTTTTGATTTTTAAAATGTCAGACACTCTTCTTCATACATACTGGCCTTTCAATGTTGAAGAAATTCCATTATCACTTCTGTCTGTCATAAAACAAGTGTTCCTGGAGATGTGTCCCTCCCTGGGCCATTTGTTTCTCACTTTCCATTTTGACACTTGCTTGTTAGGCTGTTAGCGGTGTTCTGCGAGTCTACTTCATTCTTGGACTCACTTTCTTCCCTTTCTTTCTCTCTCTTAGATGACTATTTTGCCCAGTCTCCTTTTATAACTAGCCAGAGTTCTTGCCTGGACTCCATAATTTTATAGCCAACTGACTCCCTACTCAGAGGTCTAATAGGCAACTATCATTTTAAAAGCCCAATGTTGAATTCCTGTCCCACAACCCCACACCTGATCCATATCCCCAATTCAGGTGATGGCAGCTTCATCCTTACACGTCATCCAGCCAAATGCCCTGCTGTCATACTTGCCTCCCCTCTGACTCTCATGTGCACAAAACATCCTGAGCCTCTATTCTCTTATCATTTCTGCTTCTATAGCTCTGAAAAAGCTTTTGCCCTATCCCGTCTGGGGATAGGAATTACTACCCTACTGGCCTCACTCTTCCATGTCCCCGCTTTATACAACATAGCACAGCTGGAGTGATCTTAGAATGCATCTCAGATCACTCTTCAGCTGAAAATTCTCCAGCAGTTCTCATCCTACTCAGAGTAGACGCCTGAGTATCTCAGTGGTCAAGAAGCCCCTATTCCACATGCTGCCCTGTTATTTCTATGACTTCATCTCCTACTACTCTCTCCCTCCCAGGCTCCTGTGCTGTTCCACAAATGGACCAGGTTGGTGGCTTTGGCAGTGGACAGCTTATCTCTCCGGCAATCTCATGATCAATGGCTCTTTTGGATCTTCATTTACATTTCATTTGTTTTTTTCAGTGGAATTCTTCATTAACTCCTCATTTAAAATTTTACTTCCCCATCTTAGAAGTCTCTATTTTTCTTTCTATCTTTTTTTTGTTTGTTTTTTTCATGGCACCAGTAATCATCTAGGTGCATATTTATCTTATTTATTTCTGGCCACCTCAAATAGAACATAAGATTCAAAAGTGGAGGATTTGAGTTGATAATTCTTTATCCCAACTACCTAGCATAGTGCCGAACTTATAGCAAGTGCTGGATAAATGTTTGTCAAATAAAAAAATAAATATAGGGCTCTGTTTCTTTATTCCATCAATAAAGAAACACACTGCCATCATTTAAGATTAGGGACACTTGTAAAAAAGACTTAGGTATTTCAATTGATACCAAAGTATAAAAATTGACAGTGGGACATGGTTGTCTAAGAAGCTATTACCTTAGGCTACATTTATATATTTTGAATCATGGCCAAAGGAGATGAAATAAAATATGAATTATTATATTCAATTCATTTTAAAAGAAATACAAGCAAACAGAATGGGTAACAAAGAATTTGGTTAGGAAGTAGTTTAAGGAAACAGGATACAAAAGTTGAATAAATGTGGCGGCACCCGTAGCTCAGTGGGTAGAGCACCAGCCACATGCACCAAGGCTGGTGGGTTTGAACCCAGCCAGGGCCAGCTAAAAAAAACAACAATGACAATTTCAACAACAACAAAAATAGCCAAGTGTTGTGGCAGGTGCCTATAGTCCAAGCTACTTGGGAGGCTGAGGCAGGAGAATTGCTTACATGGTTAACGTCACAGTTTTTAGTTCCTGTGAGCTGTGACACCCCAGCATTCTACTCAGGGACACAGCTTGAGACTCTGTCTCAAAAAAAAAAAAAAAAAAAAGAATGAAAGATAGAAAAAGAACAAGTTGAATAAATGCTGATACTGGGAATACAAGACTATTGTCTTTACATACGTCTAACAACTCTCATTTAAAAGAGGTTGTAAAGTAATTTTCACAGGATCCCAATGGGTGGAACTATCAATAGCTATAGTAACCATCAGACAAAAGTTTACTGAATATAAATATGAGATTTCATACTGTCATAATCTGAGAGAAGAAAGAACTACCCCATGCTGGAACTACCTCCCTTCATGCCTTCGTAGGTCCTGTAAAGTCTTTATCCCTAGATGCTCCCAGACTTCAGGCCCTCCTGTCACATCTACAAACAAGGTCAGTAGCCAGGGTTCTGAAAGCCTTTAGCCTCTAGTCTCTCTTCTTCTCTGTTTCTGTCTTCAATTCAGACACCTTTCATGGAGCTTGGAGATGTTTTCATCGTCCAGAGACATTAATTCTTTCAAAAGCCAGACTTCAATACACTTGACTGCACAGCTTTATACATGCAGTATACATTGTTCACAATGGTAGACAGTTACCCTTCTGAATGTTTATCAGTCTAGACTTTGGCTATCTCAAGAGAGATAAGGATCCTCACCAGGAAACAGCAGAAATGGATATTAATCCTCATGCACACTTGTGGTCACCTAAATTCACACTACTCTCGACTGCTTTATTCTTGGTCACTGCCTAAACTGAAAGCCCCTCTAGTTCTGGATCACATGCCACTTTTATTCTCTCATGTGAATTCCACCTTTTATTGCCTTGTCTAAACCCATTTTTTACTTTTCTTTGCTCTCCATGCCTTTTTACTATGTGCTATTTAACTACAGTTCTATTGTTAACAAATCTTCTACAACCTTGATTTCTTTAAAGATATTTCCTCAACCTACTGTTCTCCCACGAAAATTAAATCTCCTGCCAGACATTAAGGCTTCTGCATCCTTCTCAGATTAAAGTTACAAAATCTTACGCCCACATCTTAAGGAACTAGAATGGGTTTATTGGGCTCTCAACCCACGTTACCATGTCAGAACATTAATCATCCTCTTTCACGTAACTCTTCTCCTTAAAGACTCATGCCATCAGCTATGTTGCTTGTATTATCTACAGATATTGTTATCATTCTTTCTCTTTCATCCTCTGCTCAGTCCCTTTCTAGGATTCAGAGAGATCCTTCATCTATATTTCTGGATGAAGAGCTGAAATCCTGGCTGCTCATGATATATGTTCAACTTCTCAGTCATACATTTCCATGACCATATTCTGGACCAGATCATCGCTAAGAATGGTTCTACTCTCTCACCTCAACTTTTAATCTATCCACCTACTTCATTCGATATATTAATCAGAGTTCTTTGTTGCAAACAAAATATTCTTATTTGGCTAGTTTAAAGAGAAGAACAAAGTATACTAGCAAGCTCAATAAAGCCAGAAAACCACGTCTCACTGCCAAAATCCACAAATGATATTTGACCTTTCCTGTCTCAGTCTTTTTGTGTTGCTATAAAGGAATACCTGAGCCTGGGTAATTTAGAAAGAAATGAGATTTATTTGGTTCCTGGTTCTGTACATTTACAAGAGTGGCACTGGCATCTGAATCTGGTGAGGGCCTCAAGCTGATTCCACTCATGCTGGAAGGTGAAGGAGAGCATGCGTGTACAGAGATTGCATGGTGAGAGAGAAGGCAAGAGAGAGAGGAGGGGGGATGCCAAGCTCTTTTTAACAATGAGTTCTTATGGGAATTAATAGAGTAAGAACTCACTCATTACCTCAATGATGACACCAGCCCATTCATGAAGGATCTATCCTCATGACCAAAAAGTCTCCCTTTAGGCCCCAGAACCAATATGAGGGATCAAATTTCAACATGAGGTTGGCAGGGGTGGGGGACATATAATATATACCCCTACCCTCCAATAGGGGCTACTCTAACGAAAATATTCTTGTTGCCAAATTGCTGCTGGCACCAGCAGTATCCCTGGTTTTACAGGGTGCTCAATGCTCCCGACAAGAACCAGGTGTCTTTGCTAATAGAACTGCTAGAAAGTGTATTCCTCTTGCCCACTTCCTCACAATGGGCACTCCCTAAATTTGATGTTCTGAGTGTATGCCCCTGATTGCTGTTTATTTGCCTACATTCTAGTAGAGTTTTCCAGAAAGTTTCTTGGTTCCTATTCTGAATAGGCAAGACTCATAAAGTAGAAAGTATTCAAATGTCAAATATTACACAGATAATTGTAAGACTCCTGGCAGGTAGAACATACAAAGTTGATCAATTAAGTTCACAAATTCATCTTAGAAAAAGTGCTACATATCTCATTGCTGAGTATCACTACAGTCACCTTTGAAGTACTTCCCTTGGGAAGCTATGTACTGATGTGAGTGCCTAGTTCACACTTCAAAGCAATTTTAGAACTCCTTTTCTGAAATGGCCATCAAATCAGTATTACAAAAGCCAGGAAATGACAGAACAAAAGAAAACTGCATATCAATATTTTTATGCATGCAATAATAGATGCACTAATCCCTGATAAAATACTAGCACATTATAAAAATAATGATCAAGTGGGCTTCATCTCAGAGATGCATGGATGGTTAACATACACAGATAAATAAATGTGATTTACTTTATAAACAGAAACAAAATCAAAAAACTTATGATTATCTGAATAAATGCAGAAAAGGCATTCAACAAAAAATTCATCACCCTCTCATGATAAAAACCCTCAACAAACTAGGCATAGAAGGAACATATCTTACAGTGGTAAAAGTCATATACATGTGTATGACAAACTCACAGCCAACATCACACTTAATGAAGAAAAGTTGAGAGTATTCTTGTTCTAATAAGAATGGGAACAAGACAATGGTGACAACTGTCACCACTCTGTCCAATGTAGTGATGGAAGTTCTAGTCAGATCAAGCAGGCAAAAGAAAATATGTGTAGCCCAATCAGGAAAGAGGAGGTCAAATTATTGTTTTTCTGCTGACAATATGATTTCATACCTAAAAAGCACAAATGATCCCACCATGAGACTCCTGGAATTATAAAGCAAATTCATCATAGTCTCAGGTTACAGAATCAGTGTACACATAGTAGTATTTCTATATACCAATAACAATCAAACTGAGAGTCAAATCAAAGATTCAGTACCATTCACAATAGCCATAAGGTAAATGAAATGCCTAGGAATACACTTAACAAAGGAGGTGAAAGACCTTATACAAAGAGAACTAGAAAACACTGAGGAAAGTATAAGTGACACAAACAAATGGAAAAACAGGTGTGCTCAATGCTTAGGTGGAGAGACATAGTATGCTCATGGACTGGCAGAAGGACTTTACCTAACAACGCAATCAGCGTGACCTAGTTCTTTGTACCCTCAATGAATCCCAAACAATAAAACAGAATATAGGAAGATAAAAGGTCTATACTACGCACAGTGATTTACGGATTCAGTGCAATCCCTATCAAAATATTAACATCATGTTTCACAGATATAGAAAAAATTATCCTATGCTTCATTTGAAACCAGAATAGAGCCCAAACAGACAAAGCAATCTCAAGCAAAAAGAATAAATCTGTAGGTATCACATGACCAGATTTGAAACTATATACCACAAGGCTATAATAACCAACATAGCATGGTATTGGTACAAAAATGGAGATATAGATCAATGGAACAAAACAGAAAATCCAGATTTATAACCATCCACATATTACAAACTCATCTTTGACAAAACATATAAAAATATACACTGGGGAAAATAGCTCTACTCAATAAATAGTGCTGGGAAAATTGGACAGCCACATGAAGAAGAATAAAACAGGATCCATACATCTCACCATCAAAAATTAATTAAGGTGGATAAAAGACTTAATTGTAAGGCATGAAAACATAAGAATTCTAGAATAAAATGTAAAAACAACCCTTCTAGATGTCGGCTTAGGCAAAAAAAATTACCACTAAGACCCCAATGGTAATTACAACAGTAACAAAAATAAATAATTGGGTCTGGATTAAGTCTAAAGCTTCCCATAAGCTAAGGAAATAATCAACAGAGCACATAACCTACAGAATGGGAGAAAATATTTGCAAGCCATACCTATGATAAAGAGCTTATAACAAGAATCTTCAAAGAACTTAAGAGAATTAGCAAAGAAAAAAAACAACCCCATTAAAAGGTTAGCAAAAGATATGAACAGAAGTTTTTTAAAAGAAAATAGACAAATACATGGCCAACAAACACAAAAAAATTCTCCACATCATAAACCATTAGGGAGATGCAAATTAAAACCCAGTGAGTCAGAACTTCACTGCTGTTAGAATGGCTTTTATTAAAAGCCCCAAAACAATAGATGCTGGTGTGGATGCAGAGAGAAAGGAATGCTTACACATTGCTGCTAAAACTGCAAATTAGTAAAATTTCCGTGGAAAACTGTATGGAGCATTCTAAAAAAACTAAAAGTAGACCTACCATTCAATCTAGCAATCCCACTAGTGGGAATCTACCCAAATGAAAATAAGTCATTTTATCAAAAAGACGTCTACACTCAAATGTTTATTGCAGCACAATTCACAATTGCAAGGATGTGGAATCAATACATGGTCCCATCAATTCATGAGTGGATTAACAAAACGTGGCATATGTATATCATGCAATAATACTCTTCTTTTAAAAAGGATGAATTAATACCTTTTGCCATAATTTGGGAGATCATTATCCTAAGTATCTGCCCAAACACCACATGTACTTGCTATTAAATGGAAACTAACCGATGAGTACACATGTGCACAGAGGGAAGTAAAACTAATGGAAATCGGATGGTGGTGGGGAGAGTTGGGGATAGGAAAAACCTCTCTAATGAGCACAATGAACACTGTCTGTGTGATGGGTACATGTAAAGCCTTGACTTAAACATTAAAATTGATGCACATAAACAACAATATTTGCATCCTTGTTATATTATGAAATAAAAGATGAGAAGATCTTGGAAGCCTTCAGAATTGCTTTGTTGAACTCACCAGCTGGACATGCAGGTGGGCTTCAGGGCCTGGAGGCAGGAGCTGGACAGCAGCAACCTGATTCTGCTTGGTCCTTCCCTGAGAGCTATGAGGACTCTTGGTGCCTTCTCATGCAGACTGGCTTTATTCTTGCTCTCTATAGAATGCCCTTTGCTTCTTAGTGCACGTTGACAGCTAAATCTGGTTTTAAGTTCTCCTCGGCATAATACCAAAAATATTTCCTAGAGATTTTTGGCCACTGAGGAAGCATGACTTTTTCCACCTGATTCCCAGGATCATTTATTATTCTTATTTAAGAATTGGTTATCAATCATCTGAGCTATTAAATTAATGGTTTAATTGCATTAATATTTTGGTCTGGTTAGAAATATCTTTCTGATTTGGCCTCTCTCTTCCTGCTCTAAAATTCTTACACCATATTCTGGCTGACGAATGCTTTCAGGTGTTTTTGTGACCTTGGACTGGCTATCTTACCTCTTTTCCAATTTCTTCAGTCTTCTGCTCTCCCATTCTCTAAACTCTCCTACTTTTTACCCTTTATATATTTTTCTTCTTTTAGTTTTAAAATAATTTGAAATCATTTTCCTTCAGCCCTCTTCTAATTTTCTTAATAAAATATACAAGGTCTTAGCCCAGTATCCATATCTTTTAAACATAAAACCATCTTTTATATAGCCCATAGTCTATTGAATGCGTACCATGCACCATGTGCTCTGTCAGGCTCTGATGAAATAGAATGCATCAGATTTATTTTTCATCCTCCATCTCCTGGCTTACACATTAGCAGAAGCTTCACCAAGATTTCACAGAAAGGAATTTAGACTTGAAGAGTTAAATAATGCTGTCTGAAGTCACATGGTTACAAAACTAGAGTCAGAATTCAAACTCAGGACTAACTCCAAGGTATTTGCTTCAGAATCTGCATTCAATTCTTCCGTGAATCTTCAGCAGCGGTATCACTCCATCCTTTGTGTTGGGTGGAGAATCAGGGTTAACAGAAGCTTCCAAAAGTTATCTCCAAAACAATGAGAAGGATATTTGATTAGATTGCATGTTAAACAAAATATGAATGTAAAGTTTTTTTTTTTTTTGTTTGTTTTTTTGTCTCAGAACTTATATAAAGGCAATTGTAAAAAAAGTTCCAAAAATATTTTGAATATTGTCAGCCTCCCTGGAAAAAAATGTGTGTGGTAATCTTTCAAGGTAAAGAATACTCTGAAGGATGACTTTTAACTGTATTTACAAGTTGTTTAGTATTTTAAAAAGGAATGTCACCTTTCATTTTGCTATTACTTCTTGAAGACTTTTGAGGAGAAATATCTTATTCCATTATCCATCATACTACTTTAGGCCAATTAGTTTATCATATTAATTTCCATTTACTTAGGTGATTCAACGAGAATGAGATGACAAAGAATTTTCACATACTACGCAGAACACATTTTGAAACATTAGAGCCTACCATAAATTTGACTTAAATGTGTGCTTATGCACTTGGGTTAGTAAAAAGATATATATCATCTCAAAACATGTATTTACTATATTTTGATTTGGGCTTTGAGTCAATTTTCTTTAGAGTCCAGTGTTTTCAGTCAGGAGAGAATACGCTCTTTCCTCTCACAGGATGTAAAATCTACTTATCCTCACTGTCAGTTCGCTGTGTCCTTCTTAAGGTGATTTTCTGTTCTTCCACATTTGAACCATCATTTCAAACAACATAAGTATCTCTTCATTCTTATTCAAAAACACAGACAAATACCATCTGGTCCTTGATCTGGTCCAGGTGCAGTGACCACCTATAGTTTTCCATCTGTCCAATGCACATTTATTCAAGTCATCTGTGATGCCAGATGAGTCTATGCTTTAAGACAGTGGCCATAGTTTCCTGCATCTCTTTTTCCGTTCAGCAGAATATGGAATTTTGATTTGAAAATGAAATATACAACTATAAAGTAGAGAACACAGTTTCCTAAATTGACTTTGAAGGACATTTCAAAGGAGGATTTCCAAAACTGTTTGCAGTATTATTGGCATTTGTGTGTAGCCTTTCAAGGTGAATTGCTCAGATGATGGCACCCCTTCAGATGTTTACTTTTCACTAAATTAAACTTTTAAAAATTAGGTCTTTCTATTTGGTCATCACAACTCCTACAAGTAAATAATTCTAATAGGAACTATCTCATGTTAACTTAGATAAAGGCATGTAAAATTAGAAAAATTCAGCCTTATCGCCCACAACTTTAAGTAGCTTTTACCATACCGTCAAAATTTTTATTTAGGCAAAATCCTCATTAAAAAGTAATGTTTTATTTTCTTACTGCTTTTATATCTTTTGTTTTTAGGTTAGTCAAATGAAGCAGTGGGAGTGAAGAGGGTATTTATAAATGCCACTGCACTTGGACCAGCCAGAAAATAGTCTTAAAATTTAAGTTAAATGAAACTCAAGAGAAAATCTCTAAAATCACAAGACTTGACCATAATTAGTAGTCTTTTGACAACACACAAAACAAATTCTGTATTTAGGGTTTAATAAATTAGCAGTGGATTTACAAAATATTGTAAAGTATAAATTCATAGAGTTAATGAGGAAGTATATTTATAGCATAAAGATTAGTAATAAAATGAATGTGGCCACACAACCTAATAAACAGAACATTGCTAGAATTCAGAAGCCCTGTGTGACTTACCAGATCATATTTCCTCCCATTGCCCAACAACTGACAACTAACCTGAATGTTCTATAACCATTTCCTTGCTTATTGTTAACAGCTTTGCCATCTGGGTATAAATCCCTAAACAATATATTATTTAATGATATTATTTAAACTTATTTAAATGTATGTATGCTGTATGTACTTTTCTATGTTTTGCTTCTTTTGACCAATATTGTATTTCCGAGTTTCGTCGATGTGGATGTGTGTTTGCGCTTTTCCATCATTTTACAGTATTCCACTATGTGAACATACAGGGTGTCCACAAAGCTTGTATGCAATTTACTATGTTAAACTATTTTAAATTGCATTGGTGGACTTTATGTCCACCCTGTATATTCTAAGATCGGTAGACATTTGACTTGTTTCCAGTTTGGGGCCCTTATAAATAATAGTGTGTAAATATCCTATAAAAGTCTTTTCCATGAGTGTGTATTTTCTTTTCTCTTAAGTATACTTGTAGACGTGATTGTTGGATCATAAGGTTCCCCTTTATAAGAAACTGCCAAAGGGTTTTCCAGAGTTGCAGTGACATTTTAAATTCCCAACCATAATTTCTTTAAGTTTCAGTTGTTCTTTATTCTCAGCAAAATTTGGTACCATCAACTTTTGAAATTGGAGCCATTCTGATAGGGATATAGTGGTATTTCATTATGGTTTTATTTGGCATTTTCTTGGTGAATAATAATTTGGGCACTTTTTGTTGATTGGCTGTTCATAAGTCATCTTTTCTTTAAGTCTTTTTGCCATTTAAAAATTGGATTGCATATTGGTCTGGGGAAAGATTTTATGAAGAAGACTCCATTAGCAATTGCACCAAAAATAAATAAATGGGACTTAATTAAGTTAAAGAGCTTTGGCTCAGCTAAGGACACAACAATTAAATCAAATAGAATTGATTCAAATCAATTAAAACAATCTTCATAATGGGAAAATATTTTTGCGTGTTACAAATCTGACAAAGGGTTGATACCAGAACCTAGCAGTGTTTTTCAACTATTTATTTATTTATTTGTTTGTTTATTTGAGACACAGTCTCACTTTGTCACCCTTGGTACAGTGCTGTGGTGTCTTAGCTCACAGGAACCTCAAACTCCTGGGCTTAAGCAATTCTCAGGCACCCACCAGAATGCCTGGCTTCGAACCTGTGAGTTCAGGCAATCCACTTGCCTGGGCCTCCCAAGTGCTGGGATTATAGGCGTGAGCCATGGTGCCCGGTCTTTAACTTTTTTATCTCATAGCACACTTGCACCTGTAGTTAAACTTTGGCGGCATACTTAAATTTATATTGATCAAAAAACACAAAAGAGATTAAAAAATAGAATATACTTAATGTGCTTTGAACTTTTGTTGAAACTAACTTAAATAATAATCTTCCAAAATTTTTGCAGCACATATAAGATCCTCTCATGGCACACTGGCTAAAGAATCACTGATTTACAGGGAACTCAATCAACGAAACAAGAGCAAACAATCCCATCTATTATTGGGCAAGAGACATGAACAGAACCTTCTCTGAAGAACACAGACAAATGGTTAATAAACATATGAAAAAATGCTCATCTTCCCTAATCATCAGAGAAACGCAAATCCAACCACCCAGAGATACCACCAACCCCCAGTTAGAATAGCCCGCAAAGTCCCAAAGCTGCAGATGCTGGCACAGATGTGGAGAGAAGGGAACGCTGCTGGAGAGACTGCAAAGTAATACTGGAAAGGAGTGTGGAGAATCCTCAAAGAATTCAACATAGATCTTCTCTTTTCTCCCATAATCCCAACACTAGGTATCCATCCAGAAGAAAAAAAGTCATTTTATCATTAGGACATTTGAACTAGATAGTTTGTAGAAACTCATTTTATAATTGGCTGAGATGTGGAATCAATTCAAGTACCCATGAAACCATGAATGGGCTAATTAAGTATGGTATATGTATACCATGGAATACTAGTTAGCCATAAAAATGGAGACTTTACATTTTTTATATTAACCTGGATAGAATTAGATAACATTATCTTTAGTAAAGCATCACAAGAATGGAAAACAAGTATGCAATATATTCAATACTAATTTGAAGCCAGTAGATGAACTAACACATGTGCACACAAGAGAAAAATGCAATTTAATTCAAGTTGGGGCAGGGGGGAGGAGGGAGGAGGGAGAGGGAAGGGAAGAGGGGGATTGGTGTGCTCTAATCCGGTGGTTACCACGTAAGGGTATATGGCACACCTCTCTGAGGGGCACAGCTACCACGGAGACCTCACCTAACAAATGCAAACATTATAGCCTAATTGTTTGTATTCTCATATTAATCTAAAACAAAAAATGAGGAAAAATAAAAATCAGATTGTTTATCTTCTATTATTGATTTGTAGGAATCAATCTACTTGGAAATATTCTGGTTATGAGCCCTTTAGTAGACACATGTATAGCAAGTATTTTCTCCTAGATGGTGGCATCTTTTTTGATTTTACTTTTGGTGCCTACTTCAGTAGACAGAATATTTATTTTGATTAAATCCAATGTACTGTCTTTTCCTGTTAGTATTTTTACTTTAGGGTTAGTGTTTTTTGTGTCCCTCTTAAGAAATGTTGAATAAATGTTTTGTCCTTGGCACACACAACACTTACTGCAGCATTTCCAAGGGAAAGGAAGGAGCCCCACGCTCGCCTCTGGGTGACAGGCTCTATGTTAGGGGTGAGACAGCTGCTCCCAATTGCTTACCTGTCCCCTGTGGAACCATTGCTGGTCCCATATTGAAACAGCCACAGCTGCCTCAGTCACAGTGGGCAGGAGAGGGGGGGATGAAGAGAAGGCCCCAAACTGGGGGAGCTGGTCCCCTAGTCTCCTTTGTCCTAAGGGGCCTCTGGGGATGCTGTGCTCTGCTCTCAGCTAGAAGCGGCCTGTCCTGACCGCAGGAGCTCTGGGAGACTCACCACTGCCTCCTGGTCCTCCATGGCGGCAGTGGTCCTGGGGGCGCTGGAGGTCGGTACTGTGGCTCTAGTATGTAGAGATCCAGGGCTGAGAGATTCCAGGGGTGACAGCTCCCAAAACCACCACCTGTCTCTGAAGACCCTCTGTGCAGAGTGCAGGCATGGTGAGACAGCGCTTTTGGGGTGTACTCCCCCCTCACCCCTGCCCCAGCAAACCTAGAATTGACTTTTTTTAAAATTATTCATTTATTTTTATTTCAGTATATTTGGGCAGAACAAGTTGAATTCCATTACAAGCACAATAGTTCAGTGGTGAAATCTGGGCTTTCAGTTTGGCATCAGCTGGATGATGGATGTTATACCTGGTAGGTAACTTTTTTTAATTGTTGGGGATTAATTGAAGGTACAAAGAACCAGGTTACATCGATGGCATCTGTTAGGTGAAATCCCTTTTATAATTGTGTCCCACTCCGAAAAGGTGTGTTGCACACCATGACCGCCCAACCCCCTCTCCTTCCCTCTCACTGCTCTCCCCTTCCTCCACCCCACCATGTACTAGGTCATTAATCATCCTCATATCAGAAATGAGAACATAGGATTCTTGCTTCTCCATTCTTGTGATGCTTTACTAAGAAGAAAGTGTTTCAACTCCATCCGGGTTAATATAAAAAATGTAAAGTCTCCATCTTTTCTAATGGCTGAGCAGTATTCCATGGTGTACATGTACCACAGCTTGTTAATCCATTCCTGCGTTGGTGGGCATTTGGGCTGTTTCCACATTTTGGCGATTGTAAACTGAGCTGCAATAAAGTCTAGCCCAAGTGTCCTTATGGTAAAAGGATTTTTTTTCTTCTGGGTTTGCAGGATCAAATGGGAGGTCTAGTTTGAGTTTTCTGAGGGTTCTCCATACTTCCTTTCAAAAAGATTGGAAGGCAGTCCCACCAGCAGTGTAAACGTGTTCCCTTCTCTCCGCATCCATGCCAGCATCTGCAGCTTTGAGATTTTGTGTCGTGGGCCTGTCTCACTCACAGCACACCTGCGTGTAATGCTCAGGCTTGGGACAGGAAAGCGCTGTCCACAGCACTGGTTGGTTGGAGGAGGGGAGGTTCCTGTTTCCATGTCCCCTCCTGGGCTACTGTGCTGCTTCTGCTCTCGGTGGGGACACTGACCCTACAGTCTCCTCTCTGCACCCACCTCTCCTCGTGGGGTGGTGCAGAAAATTCCAGCCATTTAGCCAGGACAGGAGCGTGCACGTTCCTCCTTCCTCTGTCCTAGAAAGTGCTTGTTTACACTTCCCAGGTCCCCGGGCTTCCCTGTCCCTGTGTGGCTGTCACAGTCTGAACAAGTGCCTGGTGGGCGGGGGATGTTGATGTGGGATCCAGTGACAGGGAGACTGCAGGGCTGAGACTTCCCAGGCTGGACAGCGGCACCCAGTGTGTGCACGGGACACACCACGCTGGGTCCGAGCTCAGTCTGCCGGGTGGAGGAAAGGACCCTGCACAGGCCTGCGAGGTGCTCTAAGGGCAGCGGGCAGAAGGGCTCTCTGGGAGGTTGGGGGCTGGCAGACTGTCACAGGGGCGAGGGAAGAAAAGTCAACACTCCCATCTACCCTTTCTGATGGACTTCAAATCCCTCCGGTTCCTCTCGCCAAAATCGTGTTCTTCCTTTTCCTGCCGCACAGTTCTTCCCGTGGGAGCTCTGGGATGGCACTTTCCCCCAGTATTTAAGCTGGGCTGTACTTTTTCACCTGAAACTTCTCTTGTTTAGGGGGTGATCTGGTGACTGATCTCTCTCTTTCTCTTTCTCTCTCTCTCTTAACTTGTCTGAAAATGTTTATTTTGCCTTTTCTTCTTGAAAGATACATTCATTGAGTATGAAAATCATTGGCTGTATTATTGCATCCCTTTGCAGAGATTATTCTCCTGTTCCCTGGTTTGTGGAATTTTGCTTTGAGAAGATGCTATAATTCTTATTACTATAATTTACTGAGTGTAATTTATAATTTCATCTGCTTTAAAAATTTTTTATTTGTCTTTGTTTACTATAACTTGATCATTATGTAACTGCACAATGCTATATTGCTATGTATTTAATTTTATTGTGTTTGGAGTTCATTGAGATTTCTGAATCTGAGATTTAATATAATTATTCATTTCTATAGAATATTAGCCATATCTCCCACAATGCTACTTCCTAACCTGTCATCACAATCTCTAAACATTTCTCTGATGTTCTCAATTTTTGGTTTTGTTTTGAGGTATTTGGGGGTAATGTCTTGAGTTCTCTAATTTTTCTTCAACTTGTTTCCTGTAAAGCCCCTGAAATAAATATTACCATATATTTTATTTATTTCTAGAAATTTTATTTGTTTCTTTTATTTTCCAAATCTGCTAGTGCCTTAGTTTTTAAAAATTATTTTGTATTAAATCGTAACTTTGTACACTGATGCATTTATGGGGTTCAGGGTCCTGCTTCGATATATAATGTAAAATGCTTACATTGACCTAAGTAACACATCCATCACAATTATACTCATTTCTTAATAGTTTTGAAATGTACCATTACATCATGCTAGTGTTTTACTTACATTGTTTTTTCTTGGAATATGCGATAAGCAGAATAAAGATGTCTATATCCTAATTTTCAGAATCTGTGAGTATGTATGTTATAAGGCAAAAGGGAACTACGGTTGCAGATGGAAATAAACTTACTGATCAGATAACTTTAAGATAGGGAGATCATTCTGGTTTATGTGAATTAGCCAGTGTATTCAACAGGCCCTTAAAATAGCAAGTGGAAGGCCAAAGAGTCTGTGTTAGAGTGATGTCATATTAGAAAAACTCAGCTGGCCCCTGCTTGTTTTGAAGGTGGAAGAGGACCACCATCCGAGGAATTCAGGCAGTTTCTGGAAAAGATAAGCACATGGATCCTTACCTACCACTTCTGGAAACACCAGCCTTACCAACACAACTGAGGTGCATATCGGACTTTGGACCTCCCAAACTTTAATACATTTTTAATGCTTTAAACCTCTAAGTTTGTGGTTATATGTTAAAGCACTAGTATGAAACAAATGCAGATTATATTGAGAAACTAAAAAAAATAATAATCTTATTAATTTTATTATCAGATTCTGATGTTCATTTTCCCCCCACTATTATGATATTAATTAAGGCTTTTCATAAATACTTAGTTCTCTTTTGTTTCTGTACACATGATAATATTTCTCTATCTTTTTGAAAGTTTGATGTGGGCTACTGAAAATCCTGAGGAGAAAATGAAGGGTGTTCCTTCTTGCTGGAAGCTTTAAGACGCATTTACACACTTTGCTATATTGTCTTTTATTCCCTTAGTAGTCACGGAAACATATGACTAGGCTGAGTTCCTGAGTGACTGTAATGAACAAAGTGTTCCTGCTGATCATTGTTAGATGAGAGGCCTGAGAATAAAATAAGCCTTGGCTGTATTAGTCTCTAATATTTGTGTTTTTATCATGATAATATAATCAATATTATCCTTACTTATACAGAAATTGATGCAGGAAGTGGGTTCTGTTGTATATTTTTTTTAAAAAAAACTTTAAATATGTGGCATTTGCTTAATGACCACTGGATAACAGTGAAAAATATTATGGGAAGCAAGAAGAATTTCAATCCTTGCAATGCATGTCACTATGAATTAATTCATGGTAAAATTGTTGTCTGAAATAATTTTCAAGGCAGAAAATATACATAATGATCATGTAGCTCTGAGGGAAATGATATATAAGTAATCCCTATTGGTTGCTATTATTTATATTTGATATCATAATAACCAGAAAAGCTTAAGAAAGAATTGTTTATAGAGCAAGTCCTTCTATCTGGTTCTTCTCCCTAAGAGAAAGTTTTTATTGCTCATTTGATTTCCTATACTCGAGGGCAAGTTTTAAGACAGGCATACTACCCCCACCTCGAACCCTTGAGAGCATTCATTTTTTTTTTTTCACAGCTCACAGCAACCTCCATCCCCTGGGCTCAACGATTCTCCTGCCTCTGCCTCCCAAGTAGCTGGGACTACTGGTGCCCCACAATGCATGGCTATTTTTTGGTTGTGGCCATCATTGTTGTTTGGTGGGCCTGGGCTCAAACTGGCCAGCTCAGGTATGTGTGGCTGGCACCTTAGCCACTTGAGGCACAGGCACCAAGCCAAGAGAGCATTCATTTTTAATTCACCCTTATATTATGGTTTGAGTCCTTGAAGATTTTAGTGTTATGAGAGTCTCCTATTGGACTCCTCATCATGGATTCTAGGTGGCTTTGTGCCCTGCTTTCCAGTCTTAATCTAGAAGGGAAACTAATGTATCCAACCTCTTCACATGCCAACTGATGGATACATTTAAGAAGAGGTTATTTATAAAGAGGGTGGAAAAAGGCACCTGGTCCACCATATTTGTGGAATGAATATTCCAGAAAGGTTAAGGCTTTCAAAGGAAATAATTAGTCTATACAAATTTTACTGCCATCTAAAAATGCCTGAAATGATTTCATCTCTAGTTCTCCTTTGTTTTTTGTCATAGTTTACACTTCCCTCCACCCAAGTTGTTTTAGTCTTATATAGAAATGTTGTTTCTCACTTTTATTGGTGAATGAAAATAAAGGGCCTCATTAAGCATATAAAATTATGTTTACACAGTTCATCAAGGATTTTTCTTCTACAAGTCATTTACTATATTCTGAGCAAATCCAGAAAATCACCACACTTCATTGTTAGGGTACAGCTTATCCAGTTTGGTAGGGAACTCTATTGTTTCATAATAGCAAGAGTTGCAATACAATAGACATTGGGAGTAAATAAACAGTAAATGACACACGGAGAAATGGCTTAAGGCTGCCTCCATTATAGAGTTGAAGGGAAATTCCTTCTGTAGTATTTCCTTTAGGCCTTGCGATAAAATTAAAACCCCAAGGAAATTTAATTTGCTTTCAGTGTCCTTTAAAATATTTTTTTTAATTTAAAGTATATATCTTCCTCCAGGCTTTATTTTTGAAACATTAAGTGAGTCCTTGTGACTTGTCCCAGGAATATAAAACTAAGACAAAATATTATCTTTTTATTAAGACATTTACAAAACTAATTCTTTCTCTATAGATATGTAAAGGATACTGGTATGCTTATAAATAAATGTTTTTTCTTTAAATTTCCTGTTTTCTTCAATAAGTTTAAAATTATGTTTGAGTTCTTGGTTGGCAGTAGAAGAGTAGACCAACATTCCAGAAGATCATCCAGTTTCAGACTTCTGTTCTTACACCCTGAGAAAATGTTTTAAGGTGGAAGAACCAGTGAGGGCATTGACTGTGTGGGGGTGTCCGGCCTGTTTTGACTGTGTTGCTTATCTGTGATATTGGATATGTGAAAAGTATCCATAAACCTTTCTTTTTTTTTAAGGCTCAGTAGCTGTCATTTAATGTGTGGCTCAAAGCACCTCTTTATTCTTCCAGTGTGCAACAGAAAAGAAAAGGGATTGGACACTCCCGCTAGGGTAATGATTTTTCCAACTATTATATTCAGGTGCATAAGAAATGAAGTTTTTGCACCACCTTCCTCAATTTATCATCTTTTGTCTAAGCATGAGAGGACTAGGAGGACAAGCATAAGTGGTTAAAAAAAATGGATGTAGGATATTAAGTATCATCATAGAGGGAGCAAGATGGCCAACTAGAAGCAGCTTCCGAAAGAGGCTCCTGTCCAAAAGGAAAAATAACCTCCAGGAACTGCACAATTGAGCTGAAGACTGGGACCCCAGCCAACAGAGAGAGTGATAACTGCAGGTCACCTCTACTGAGGCACGCTGCAACTCCAAGAAAGCAAGCTTCAGGTACAAAATTCATCTGAAAGGAAAAGTCCGTCCCCTCCCCCAAGAAAGCTGTGGGTTTTTTGCTTTTCTGTTTCCTTTCTTCCTTCTCTTCATTTGCTCCTGCGGGTTTTCTACAGATAAGCGGTGAACTGTGGACTTCTTGTCTCACTCCACGGAAGAAGAGAAGTGTGGGAAGTGGGGTCTGATGTGACTCTGAACACTCTCTTGCTAGGCAGAAAAACTGAACTAAAGTTTTCCTCACCATTCTGAAGTACACCCTTCCCCCCTTACCTGATGAATGAGAACCTTAACCCCCGCTGAGCCTGAGGGGGGAGGTTCTTCAGCAGTGTGCCCCCCCCAATCACTGCCTGCTGGAACAAGCACCCGACTGGCAAAAGACTCGGTGGGGCTCCCTCCCTCCAGCAAGGGAATCTGCTGGTGACAGCACGGCCCCTTGCTCCATGCCCCAAGCCTGCAGGGCCTTCGCAGGCCTGCCTTCTGCCAGGGACTCCACTGGCAACCACCAGGCCTCTGCAGGCCTGCCCACTGCCAGTAACAGCCCCAGTGACTGTGTGGCACTTGTTGGGCCTCCACAGGCCCACCCTTGTCCAAGGAGTCCCCTGGAGACCACAGAAGCCTGTGCCTGGCACCTGCAGGCCTCTGCAGGTCAGCCCCAGCAAGGAACTCCCCTGGTGACCATGCAGTCCATAGCCCCATGCTTGATGGGTCTCCACAGGTCTGTCTTCTTCCAGGGACTCCCCCAGAGACCACCAGACCTCTGTAGGCCTGCTCCAGTCAGGAACTCCCCTGGTGACTGCCAGGCCTCTGCAGGCCTGCCCCCGGCAAACAACTCCTCCGGTGACCACAGGTCTCGCACCTCGTGCCTGCCAGGCTTCAGCATGCCTGCCTCTGGCCAGGGACTCCAGGAGCTGTGCAACGAACCTCCTCTCTCCGTACCTTCCTGCCTCTGCACCAACCCTGCCCATCTGGCCAGGGACTCCAGAAGCCACGGGACCAGGGCCTGCCCTCCAGAGCCCTCCTTGCCTCTATATGGAACACTCCTCCCAGCCAGAGACTGCTGTAGCCATGGGCTTTCTTTGCCAAAGTCACTGGGTGCCTTGCACTCCCAGAGACGTGTGCACCATCCCCCGCCCTGCTGCTAGATCCCGGGATGCCACACTTTGGAGCTGCTCCTGTAGCCATAACTCCCTGGCTAGGGCAGTCCCAGAGGAGCTACACAGGGTCACTCTCACAAAATTCCAGCAACAATAGAGTGATCCTGCTGGGGTCTAATCTAAGAGAGAAACCTTCCCAACTCTGAGGACGGCCAGAGGCAACAGTGAAAAACAATCATGGGGTGAAATCAACAGAAAAACTCTGGCAATATGAATAATCAGAGTGGATCAACTCCTCCAAGGAATGACAAGGCAGACACAGCACAAGATCCCTGGTATGATCCCTTGTATAGGCAAATCGCTGAGATGTCAGAAATCGAATTCAGAATCTGGATAGCAAATAAGATCAGCAGAATGGAGGAAAAGATGGAATTAGAATTTCAAGCAGTAATCCAAAAGATGACCCAAAAGATATCTCAAGAATTCAAAGAATTCAAAGACAAAATGACCAAGGATTTTGATACATTGAGACAAAATGTTGCAGCCCTCAAAGATCTGAGAAATACAGTGGAATACCTCAGTAACAGAATGGAACAAGCAGAAGAAAGTATTTCTGACATTGAAGACAAAGCTTTAGAATGCTCCCAAACCTCCAAAGAGAAAGAGAAATGGAAAGCAAAAACAGATCACTCTCTCAGAGAGCTCTGGGATAATTCAAAGAAAACCAATATTCGCCTCATAGGGATACCTGAAAGTGATGAAGCAGCTTCACAAGACACAGAGTGTCTTCTTCATGAGATTATGAAAGAGAACTTTCCAGACATGCCAAGAGATTCAGAAATTCAGATAGCAGACAGTTTCAGAACTCCAGCATGACTCAACCTGAATAAGACATCCCCCAAACACATCATAATTAGTTTCACTAAAGTTAATATGAAAGAGAAAATTCTGAAAGCAGCCAGATGTAAGAAAATCATAACCTACAAAGGGAAGAACATTAGAATAACTGCAGATCTCTCTGCTGAAACCTTTCAAGGTAGAAGAGGGTGGTCATCAACTTTTAATCTCTTAAAACAAAATAACTTTCAACCCAGGATCCTGTATCCAGCTAAACTGAGTTTCATTTATGATGGAAAAATTAAATACTTTAATGACATCCACATGTTGAAGAAATTTTCCATAACTAAACCAGTTCTCCAGGATATTCTCAGACCTATCTTCCATAATGACCAGCATAATCCTCCATCATAAAAGTAAGCCCACTCAGAAACTTTTGATCAAATTCCAACTTCCACAGTCAGGAAAGCATTCAAAATGTCCAGCAGACTTTCAAAACGCTTACCAATATTCTCAATTAATGTGAATGAGTTAAATTGTCCTCTAAAGAGGCAGAGGTTGGCTTA
>CAUYON010148917.1:0-25798 GCA_963573935.1 Arctocebus calabarensis
GCAGGCGCCTGTAGTCCCAGCTACTTAAGAGGCAGAGGCAGGAGACTCACTTGAGCCCAGACATTGGAGGTTGCTGTGAGCTGCAATGCCACGGCACTCTATCCAGGGTGACAGCTTGAGGCTCTGTCTCAAAAAAAAAAAAATTATATTTTGCTTTGGGTAGTATAGACATTTTAACTATGTTGATTATTCCCAGCCATGACCATGGTATGTTTTTCCATTTGTTAACATTTTCAGCTATTTCTTTTCTTAAAGTTTCATAGTTCCCTTTACAGAGATCTTTCACATCCTTTGTTAGGTAAACTCCCAAATATTTCATCTTCTTTGGCACTTACTGTGAAAGGTATAGAGTCCTTGACTGTTTTTTCAGTTTGGTTATTGTTGGTATATATAAAGGCTACAGATATATGGGTGTTGATTCTATAGCCTGAGATATTGCTGTATTCCTTGATCACTTCTAAAAGTTTTGTAGTAGAATCCCTGGTATTTTCCAGAAATACAATCATATCATCTGTGAAGAGTGAAAGTTTGTTCTCTTCTGATCCTATGTGGATGCCCTCAATCGCATTTTCTTCCCTGATTGCAATGGCTAAAACTTCCATTACGATGTTGAAGAGCAATGGAGACAATGGGCAACCTTGCCTGGTTCCTGATGTAAGTGGAAATGGTTTCAATATAACTCCATTCAATACGATATTGGCTGAGGGTTTGCTGTAGATGGCCTCTATCAGTTTAAGAAATGTCCCTTCTATACCAATTTTTTAAGTGTTCTGATGATGAAGGGATGCTGGATATTGTCAAAAGCTTTTTCTGCATCAAGTGAGAGAATCATATGGTCTTTATTCTTTAATTTGTTTATGTGCTGGATTACATTTATAGATTCATGTATATTGAACCAGCCTTGAGACCCTGGGATAAAGCCCACTTGGTCATGGTGTATAATTTGTTTGATGTGTTGTTGGATTCTTGTTAATATTATCTTGTTAAATATTTTTGCATCAATATTCATTAGTGATATTGGTCTATAGTTTTCTTTTCTTGTTGGGTCTCTCCCTGGTTTAGGGATCAAGGTGATATTTGCTTAATAGAATGTGTTGGGTAGTATTCCTTCTTTTTCTATATTTTGGAAGAAGTTTAGTAACATAAGTACTAGTTCTTTAAAGGTTTGGTAGAATTCTGACGTCAAGCCATCTCGTCCCAGGCTTTTCTTTTTAGGGAGATTTTGTATAGTTGATGCTATTTCAGAACTTGATATAGGCCTGTTCAACATTTCCACTGCATTCTGGCTAAGTCCTCTTTCCTCACCTTGCTCTTCCTTCACCACTGGACTCTGGTAACCCCACTGCCAGTCTCTGTTAATCCAGTCTCTGTGTCCCAGTTCTGTCCAATAAGCAATTGTGCCAGGGCTTTGCACCTGCCAGTGTCAAAATAAAGTCAATACTTCTTCCTCTCGGCCACCACCCTCTGCCACCAGTCAGCAGGGGGAGCTGAAGCCTGCTTGCCTGAGGTACTCAATGGCAACTGTGGAGTGTTCCACCTGAGCTCAATCTAAACCTGAGGATATCCAGGCAGCAAATGTATTTCTCCCTCAGCCACCACACCTTTGCTGCTGCTGTTCTGCAGCTCTGGTATCCCTATAGGGCGAGGTCAGTCTCCCTCTGGTAGTCCACAGAATTGGGGAGGTGACTCTTGAAAACTAGACCCCAGAAATTATTAATGCTGATGTTGGGTGTAAGGTGTCTCCACTTGGGTTCATGCACTTCAGCAGTTCCTGAGTCTCTACCCATTGCACGGAGACCCAAGTCCATGCCTGCTGCTGAGATACATGTTCTCAGAGCCAGGCCAGACACCTTCCCCTCTGTTGTCTTTCTGCACTTTTACTGGATTCACAGACACAGTGTAGCTGTGCTGCCACTATCTATGCAAAGCCTAGTCCTAGCCAAGAAGTACGGATATTCTGGTCTCTGCAGGGGTTGGACTTCTAGACTACCAAGCAAGGGGGGAAGGGTAGACTGGAAATTCAAGGTGGTATGGAAAATATTTGTTCAAACTTCGTGCCAGACAAGGGAATTCCTAGGTTCACAGAAGGGACTCTCTGGAAAAGGAGTCCCAGCTTCTAGTAAGTCACTCTGGTGGGGTGAGAGAGGAGAACCTCAGTTCACTGCTCACTAGTAGAGATCCCACAGCAAGCAAGAAACTCTCTTGGGGGAGGGAATGAACACATGTCCTCTTTGGGATGAGTCCTGTCCCTGAAATTTGTTTCCTTGGAGTTGTAGCTTGCTTCAGCAGAGAAGACATGCAATTATCTGTCTCTTCTCTCAGCTCAGGTCCCACCCTTCAGCTTTGTTGGGTTCTTTTTGGCTGTTATCTCTCTCTCTGGACTTGAGCTTCTGTTGAAAGCTGGCTCCAGTCAGTCATCATCCCCCATTCCCCCTTGTTCTTGTTGAATGTAAAAATTGGAGTTAGAGAAAATAGCCAACTCAAGGATTTAGCAAAACACAAGACATGTTGAAACAAAACAAACAAATAAAGAAAAAAGCAACCAGACACAAGCACACAGATGCATAATCAGAAGCAAACAGACAAAACAAACAAACAAAAAATAAATAAAAAAAACTCTGATAGCCTGTTGTAAGCCCTCTCAGCAACCATAAGAAGGGAAGAAGAGGAAAAGAAAAAGAATAGTATTAATAATAACTAAAAAATTTAACAATAACTCCTACAAGAAAAAAAAGGAAAAATACAAAAGAGCAAAAAGAACAAGCAAAGAAAAAAGAAAGAAAAAAATTAATGGCACCAACAACAAAAATATTATTCATACACACACACATATACAGTGTAAACCATGAATCAGTTATAAGCCTGGGAACCACTCACAGTGTCACCTGGTGTCCAGAAAGTATATTGCAACATAAATATATTCCTACTAAAGTTGATCGCTAAGGCATACACCATAGTATATATGTTTTCTTATATATATATATAAGAAAACATAAGACTTATATATATATAACTTTAGTAGGAATATATTTATGTTGCAATATACTTTCTGGACACGAGGTGGCACTGTGAGTGGTTCCCAGGCTTATCCTTGATTAATCCAGATCACTTCCGGGCACTGCCAGGACGTGCTTCTTTGTTGCTTTGAACGTCCTAGACTTTATGGTATGTGTGTGTGGTTTATATACACGACTAGATTAAAAACTCCTCAAGATTGGGAAGTGTGGGTCTTCTGCTTGATTTTATTTGTTTGCTCATGTTTTACAGCTGCTCTGGCCCTGCACATTATAGGCACATACTGTTGCTTGTTGATGGAGTGAATGAGTGAAAGATTATATTCCAGTGTTTTGGATCTAGCATTTTCTTCCCTTCCTTGGCCAAAAAAACTGATAGGACTTTGTGCTAGCAGCCAAGAAGGGACTCTAAAACATCCTATGTGATGTGGCTGCTGTCTTCCAGCAGCTTGCAGCCCAGCAGGGGAGCTTACACACATATGAATGTCTGCGATTAAAAACTGTATGATGGTGCTATAGGAAGGATGGAAACTTCAGAGCACAAGATTCCTGAGAAGGGAGAATTTGTTTCCTACAAGATACCAGGGAAACCTCCCTTGGTTGACCTCTGATTTCAGACATAGCTGCAGTGGTTGTTCTTAGCCACTGCAGCTGACAGCATCCCACCTCTGGTCAGCACATGTGTCTTTCTACCTCAGGGCTTTCCTTAATGCTATGGAAGCTGGCTTGGTCCATGTGCAAGAGCAGCCTGACAGTGTGGAGAAGATACTGCCCATTGGGGTAACTTTCAGCCAATAGAATATGGGACCTGGTGGTTAAAGTCCCCAGCCTCCAATTCTTTGAAGGAAGGACACTTTTGAGAGGCATCCTATAGTTTCTCAGGGATCATTGTGGAATCGATCGCTCATTGCTTGTGGCATTGATTGCAGTAAAGAATACTTCCATTTGCTTTTTCTCTATCTGTTTTATTCTTTTTAATTCTTTGCTGAATATGGCACTCAAGTTCTTGTCTCAGGCTCTGTTTTTGGAATGACCTAAACTAAGACAGAAGCCATTCTGGGGTAGGAGGCATTTGAACTGGGCCTTGTCCACAGGCAAAGACAAGGAGAATGGGGGAGGTTTTAGGTGGCAGCATATCTTAAGGGTGGTATGGACAGCACATACATATTTGGTATAATAATTTTGAAGTTCCTTCCATCAAGATGTGAATCTGTTCTCTCTATACCTCAATCTGAACTGGCCTTTGACTTGCTTTGTTCAATAAAATGCTGCCAAAGTGAGGTCGTGTGAGTTCTAACCTTGGGCCTCAAGTGGCTCGACAAAATTCTGCTTCCATTCTCATAAAGCTGCCACTGCCATGTTTACAAGTCAAGACTAGCCTGCTGGAGGTTGAGTGACCTTGTGAAGCAAAGATAAGCGGTCCCAACTGGGGAAACATGGACTCTCAGCCCCCAGCCAGTCCACCAACTCACATGAGTGAGCCTAGGTGGACCGGAATGTTTCAGCTGAGCTCAATGCAAATCACCAACTTGAAGAATTGTGTTGTTTTAAGCTACTAAGATTTGGAATGGTTTGCGATGCAAGGAAAACTACTCAATATATCAAGGAGGAAATGGGGTCAACCTGGGATTATTAATAGGTGATGGCATCCATGATTTGAATTGGGGCTAGATTAGGGTATGCTTGGAATGCCATTCTAAAGAGTTTGGAAGTAATTCAGTGGGCAAAGAAGCACTGTGAAAGAGCTGGCTGGCTGACCACTAAAGATTTGGATTCTCCATTCTGTAGTATACAGTTGTTGCTGAGAAGGGCTGACCCCGCCAGAGATTATCTTTTCCCAGATCTCTTTGCATAAGAGTAGTTCTCTCCAGTGGTATGTGATTGATTGGCAGGGGTATATGTTACTTTCAGGCCATGTTGGCTAGGGACTAGGCATAGGACCCTGCATATTCTCCCTCTGCCCTATCTGGCAGCTACATGATCCCCATGAAACTGTGACCCCACAGGATGGTAGGACCTCAAGTTAGACACAATCTAGATTCCTGAGTCATTCCTTGGAGAAGAACCATTCAGCAGAGTGGACTTAGGATGAATAAGAAATAAACTCTTAACATGTGAAGTCATCAAGATTTGGGGGTTGTTTTTATAGCATCTGTCATTACTCACCCTAATGGTAGGCACCATCACAGGCATTTGAGTTGGGTATTGTATCCCTCAGAGCAGTGGTTTGGAGATATTGGCTTTGGCAGCCAAATGCATGGTAAAATGACTCCTCCAGTTTTTAAGGTCTAAAGAAACAATGATCTAGATATGACCTTGGCCATGAGAGCACAAAGGAAAGCACCAGAGTTGTGAGTCCTTTCAAATGAGATATCTTCCTTTCAGGGGAGGAAACTGGTTAAATCATGGACAGTTGTACCACATGCAAGAATATATTTATGCCTGAATTTGTTTCCACCTATTTGGTTGTGAATTAGAAAACCAGACCTGGCATTTCAGTATTGGAGTCTTCAAAGGTCATTTCTTCAAAAGCAGACATGTCCAAAGGTTCTTTTAAAGGATAATCATCAGCATAATAATAATGATAATGATGATGATGTTGCCTGACCTGCCAGAGAGCCCCTGTGTCTTCTCTGAGTCTGGGATGCATTGTTCCTTTCTCCCTTGTACTACTGAGATCCTAATCTAAACCAAACGGATGTTGCCATTTGGCTGTTTAGTTCTTCTTTGTGAATGGACACAGATCCTCCTGAGGAAACGGGATAATATTCAGGAATTTTCTTAGGGATGATTTAGATGGATATCGTTTCTACTCACTCTGGGGGAAGTTCTGTGCCTATCTGTGGGAGTGTTTCAGAGCTGCATGCTTCTGAGAGAGACTCATCCTATAGAATTACCCCTTGGGATGACAAGCCCTTCTTGGCATCCTGGAGCTGTGACACTGCTACCAGTAGCTTGGCTCCCTTATGCCATTGGTTCGCTTGGCCTAGCTTCTGCCCACCACCTTCTGTCAAACTCCCAAGGCCAGCTCTGTCCCAGACAGTGAAAACTTTGTAGGACATCCCTGGCTCCATCTGCCTGTCTGGCTGGGCGTCTGCCTATTGCCTGTGGCCACGCCACCAGACACCCGGCCTACTAGTGCCCTTGTGTTGCCCCTCCCTTGCTTCCAGCCTGTTTGTCAAGTCTCCTTGGCCTGCCCCAGCCAAGCCCCAATTTTGACAATATCTCGAGGGCAGCTGTAGCTCTTCAGCTGTGCTTCATGGTGGCCTTGGAGAGTTTCCACCTCCCACCCAGCTCCCAGAAGCCCCAGGAATGTTGAGAGAGAGCTCTGACCTAGACCTGACTCACCTCACACCATAACTAACCAGTTTATTATAGCATGCAATAAACCTCAAACCAGCTTGACTCAGATTCTTAAAGGGCCAGTTCCAACCACTCCATGTCACACCAGCAGAAGCATAGTGCTAATTTTGTTTAAGAACCTCCTTATGTAGCATTGAAGTGGGAAAAATGCGTTTTCAGCCTCCCATAGCATCCACTTTGGGTCTTTCATGGGATGTGAGCTTCTTCCTAACATTTGAACTAATACGTTGTAATTATAATTCTTACATTTTTCTTCTGCATTTGTTTTAAGAGCTGAACATAGGAACAACACTAGGACTAAATATCAGCCACTTCTGCAGTGGGAGGTTGGTCAATAATAATAATAGTGATAGTATAAGAGTCAGTTGTTCATTTCAAAATAAATTGTATACATTATCTTATCTTATTGAATCCCCATGATACACTTGCTCCGTGAAGTAGATATTATTACCCTATTTCCTAGATGAGGAAACAGAGGTACAAAGGCTAATTTGCCCAATTTCATAAAATACAATTAGGTATCCAGGCTTAGAATCCAGGCCATGTGCTTCAAGAGTTTGTGCTGTTAGCTCTGCTATCTTGTATCTTGACGTGTGGCAGACAGGCGCTAGGTGCACGGTTTTTACATCTTAATTAAATCTGTGAGCGGTGATGGTAGAACTTTTTTCAGTAATTGAAAAAACAATTGGGAGTGAAATTTATTTATTCTGTTTAATTATACCAGTCAGTGTCAGATCTTCAAAGCAGGAAAATTAATTCCAGAACATAAAATTCAACCATAATTTTATCATCTGGAGATAACCACTGTTAACACCTGAATATTTATTCTCTTTATCTTGAATGCTTTAAAATATTATGTTAATAATAAGATAATTTTAGCAAGTAGAGACTCAAAAAGAAGGAAATAAAAGTCATCCCAAATTGTACAATATTATTAGCTTTCCAGAACTCTGTGTGTGTGAATGTGTGTGCTTAGATCGTATTGATCTATAATCTGAGCTTTGTAAGTTAATAATTCAGGCAGTCCCTGAGGCACAGATATCCAATTGATATATGACTTGTACTTACAAACAGAGGCTATTATTGGTAATAGGTAAGTGTACCTGTTCCAACTTAAATGCAAATTCAACTTAAGAACAAACCTATAGAGCCTATCTCATTCTTTTTTTTTTTTTTTATTAAATCATAGCCGTGTACATTAATGCAATTATGGGGTACAATGTGCTGGTTTTATATACAATTTGAAATATTTTCATCGAACTGGTTACATAGCCTTTACCGCATTTTCTTAGCTATTGTGTTAAGACATTTATACATTTAGTAAATTTAACATGAACCCTTGTAAAATGCACCGTAGGTGTGATCCCACCAATTACCCTCCCTCCATCCCCTTCCCCCCCACCTATGTCATTCTTAGCTCAGGGACTACCTGTATTTTATAAATGTCTTTCCTCTAAATCGGCGGTTCTCAACCTGTGGGTCACCACCCCCTTGGGGGTTGAATGACCCTTTCACAGGGGTTGCCTAAGACCACCCTGCATATCAGATATTTATATTATGATTCATAACAGTAGCAAAATTACAGTTATGAAGTCGCAACGGAAAATAATTTTATGGTTGGGGGTCACCACTACATCAGGAACTGTATTAAAGGGTCGCGGCATTAGGAAGGTTGAGAACCACTGCTCTAAATGAATATCCTTCCATGTCACCTCTATTAGCTTTCTATCTCAAGGTAACAAATTACTGCAAATTCCAAGGCTTAAAACAACATTATCATTTTTTCACAATTTCTAACTTTTTTTTTTTTTTTTTGCAGTTTTTGGCCAGGACTGGATTTGAACCCACCACCTCTAGCATATGGGGCTGGCGCCCTACTCCTTTGAGCCACAGGTGCTGCCCACTTTTTCACCATTTCTATGAGTTGGGAGTCTAAGGACAGCTTAGCTTGATTCTCTGCTTGGGGTCTCACAAAGCTGCAACCATGTTATAGTTGAGGCTGTGTTCTCATCTGGAAGTTTGACTAGGGAAAAATTCACATCCAAGCTCATTTAGGTTGTTGACAGAATTCGTTTTCTTGAGGCTGTTCTGACTGAGGGCCTAGCTTCTTCCTGGCTGCTGGCTGGAGGGTGCCCTTAGGTCCTAGAGGCCCCCACAGTCCCCTGCCAGGTGGCCCTCTCCATAGCAGTTCATAATATGGTAGTTAGTTTCTTCAAGTCCTGTAAGATGAGTATTATGTCTCTGTCTCTGTCTGTCTCTATCTCTCATAACCTAACCACAGGGATGACATCTCATCACTTTTGACATATTCTGTTTGTTAGAAGCAAGTCCCAGATCCTGCCCACAGCTAAAAACATGGGGCCAATCTAGAGTCCACTTGCTACACATCACTTAAAAACTAGCCATGCTACTTCTGGTTTTTGATACATTGTAATTTATTTAATGAATCCCTTATATTTGAACCTTGGTGTTTCTATTTTTTTTTTTGGCATTATAAATAAAACTGCAGTGATCACCCTTGTGGTTCAATATTTTCATAGGCCCTGAATTATTTCCTTTGCATGAATTACAAGAAATGGATTTGTCAGCTCAAAAAGTTCACACATTTTAGAGGCAGTTGATAGTGTTGCTAAACTGCTCTCCAGAGCAAGTCCTCCTAGTGATGTAGGAGGGCACAGGAGCCATTTTAGTGAACTAACCTGTGTTAATATTTGTAAAATGCTTGAATAGTCCTAGGCACATTGGAAGGTCATATGCACATATTAAGTGAAATGAATTTAAAAAATAGCATCGAGTTGCTTTGTCCTAACAACAGCCCTGGGAAGTAAGTGCTAATGCTATCCCTATTTTATAGAAAGAGGGGGCCAGAGGCCTAAGGAAAAGTGACTGACTTGAATACCAAAAGGCCTGGGCCACATCCAGCTCCTTCATTCATCAAACATACAACTTTAAGCAAATTATTTTTCCTGGCCGAGTTTATTGTCTCCTTCGTCAAATGGGGTTAACAACACTTACAACTTGAACACATCAAGAAAAGTTAATGCTTGGGCGAATACTTGGAAGCCGTACACCAGTGAGTCTTGCCCTTGGCTACACCATGGAATCACCCAGGGAGCTTTAAAACTGAGTTGCCTGTGCCCTGGCCCCCCAAATTCTGATGTCATTGGTCTGGGTCATGGCCTGGGCATCGGGATTTTTTAAAGCTCCTCAGGGGATGCTAATGTGTAGCCAGGGCGAGACCCACGCCTGGAACCACGCACACGGTGAGGGATTATTTCTGCATACAGCTGAGGAAGCCACGTTCAGCTCTTGTTCTCTGCTCTGAGCTGTCAGGAAAAGGCCCACTAGAGTCAGGCTGGAATCAGACCTCTGTCTTAAACTCCAGAGTCAGCTCAAGTCTGCTAAGTTAGTTTGGGAAGCCATCAATTACCTGCTGTTTTACCCTCCGGTGTGGGCCCCCGGGCAGTAGGGCGGCAGCATCAGCCATGCTGGCAGGGCTGCTTTCCAATGGCTCCTGCTGCTGCTGCTATTTTCCTAGAAGCTAAAGCAGATCTTCACATCAGAGCTCCAGCTCCCTGCTGCCTGTCAGTCACAGCTGCATGACTGAGACTGAGGGACCAGACGCCTGGCTGCCCGCCACTGGAGCTGGGTAGCAGATTTGCTGCGGTATCTTTGGGGCCAGGCCAGCCTTCCAGCTCACCGTGAAGACCAGGGCTGAATTGCTCTGAACAGCCAAATGCAGCTCAAAATGAACATGATCAATCAATGGAGTGAAAGCCTTGGTCAAGTTGCCCCAGGACGAAAGAGAAGGCCAGCACCAGCCTCTGCCTTTCTCTTGCACCTGATAAATTGGGAAAAGTCTATGCATCTGCCATTTTGCTGAGGTCAAACACTACCCATGGATGATGAGGGAAAATGGTGGTGTAGAGAAAGACAAGAACGCAAACAGAAAAGTCGGGTTTCAGACAGGCCTACTATGCACCAGCTGTTGTGTAGATGCATTAGATGTGCAATCTTGTCAAATCTGAGCGTGACAACAACCACAAGAATTAGATGTGGGGGGTCTCCACTTTACAGATGAAGAAGGCTTTAGCCTTACAGGTGAAGCGTCCTTGTGAGGTCACACTAATAGCCCATAATAAAGCCAGAAGTCATGCTTTAGTCTGCCAGACTGCATAGCACTTGTCTTTTTTTTGTTTTTTCTCTAATCCAGCTGCTTTATTTTTTTTATTTTTTTCTTCATTAAGAGATATAGTTTTAGGCGGCACCTGTGGCTTATTGAGTAGGGCAACAGCCCCATATACCGAAGGTGGTGAGTTCAAACCCGGCCTCTGCTGAGCTGCAAAAACAGAAAAATAGCCGGGTGTTGTGGCAGGCGCCTGTAGTCCTAGCTACTCGGGAGGCTGAGGCAAGAGAATCACCTAGGCCCAGGAGTTGGACGTTGCTGTGAGCTGTGTGACACCATGGTACTCCACCGAGGTTGATAAAGTTTTTTTCTTCTACAAAGAAAAAAAAAAAGAGATATAGTTTTATTTATTTCTTTTTTCTTTTTTTATTAAATCATAGCTGTGTACATTAGTGCAATCATGGGGTGCAATGTGCTGGTTTTATATACAATCTGAAATATTTTCATCAAACTGGTTAACATAGCCTTCATGACATTTTCTTAGTTATTGTGTTCAGACATTTATATTTCATTTAAGCAATGTTAGCTGCTATAACAGACCGACCCCCAAACCTCAGGAGCCTGACACAATAGACATTTATTTCTTGCTCACCTAAAGTCCAGCTGGCCTGTGGGGCCAAGGGTTGTGCTCCATGTAGTCATGTGGGGACCCAGGTTCCTTCCACCTGAGGCTCTGCGTGTTCCCTAGGGCCTTTAGGGCCTCTGCTTCTAGAAGACAGGTGGGGAAAAGGACTGTGGGGGATCCTGCAGGCGGTTTCACAGCCCAGGTGGGAACATAGGACATCTCACTCTCATCTGTGTTCTGTTAGCCTGAACTCAGTCACGTGTCAACACCTAATGCAAGGCAGGTTGGGAAATGTCTCTAGCTGTCTGCTCATGGTGACAAGAAATGGATGTTCGGGAACATCTAGTATTTTATCCCCATTTGTGTGTGCCTCTGAATCCTCTTCATTCCTAAGGCCTCACCTTCCTGACCCTTGGCACACCTTCTCCAAGGGTCGCACTTCATTTCAGCTCTCCTGTGATTGATAATGACCCTCTACTGAGTTTCTGTTCAATTGTGCATAAGTTACGGTGGGAGCATCCAAGGTACCTGGCGCTGTAAGTCTTTATGAGGCCACCTGACACTCAAGTGGCACTTGGGCTACAGACTGTGGGCTCCCCCAAGGTACCTGGCCCACCTTTGGCCAGCCCCTCAGTCACCCGAGGTTGCTAATGATGCTGAGTGCCAGGGGCTGACCGTGAGGCCCTGGCCGCGTTTCCTGTGGCGTCCCCTCCTCAGCATGGTTTTTTCCTCAGCTCTGTTAGCTACAGACCCCAGGGGAGTTTTGCTGTGACGGACGGTAAGGATTTTTCACACCTGCCAATTCTGGCATTCCGAGTCAGCAGGATCTGTGTGTGCTACCAAAACATGGTTTAGAGGCGCTCGGTTAAGACTGAAGATGTTCCTTCAGTGTTCTCATAATCCTCTGTGGTCAAGCAGGCTTGCAGCTTAGAATTCCCTTTGAGCAAATATGGCCAGGAAAGGCTTGTCAGCGTCGAGTGCACATTCTTTTGCTATTTCCCCTCCCTAGGTAAAAGTTCCATCGCCCTCATTGCCACACCAGGCTGAGCGGTCAGGCCCCAAATACGTGTGCCTTTTCCACAACATTTTTGTGAAACACCAAGGAGGCTCCCAGGAGACCTATTTGCATTTGAGTAGGCAAGGCCTTGATCCAGGCAATTTGGTGAGCTCATATTACGGAACCAAGGTTAGAGGGAGACAGCAGCGGCTGAGGGTAGACAGGCCCTGTGGCTTGTAGCTCAACAGGAGGCGCTGGCCCAGGTGGTGTGAGCAAAGGCCTGAGGCTCTTCACATTGTCCCCTGCCCCATCCTGACCTACTCAAGCCAGTGGGAACTGGAGGCCACCTCGCAGTACCAACAATCACCTTTGACATGAGGGTTCATAGGACAGGGCTGTATTAAGAGCCAGGTGGGGAGCACAGAAGTGAGTCTGGACAGACAAGGCTGCTGAGCAAGGGTCCATCGAGGAAAACCCCATGGAGGCAAAACTTTGGCTCAGGCCTGCCACCGTGCTCCACAGATATTGTCTCTACCAGGGGATAGGGCAACTTTATCCAAGGACAAAGAAGGCTCTGGTGGCCTAGGGCAGTCTCCCAACCGAGATGTGAGTGCTGGCGAGTAGCTGGGAAAGGCCACCAGGAACCACATGCAAAAGTTGGGCATGGTGCCAGGGTAGCAGGGTGGATGACTGGAGGTGCCTGCTTATTCCTCACTGACTTGGGGCCCAGTTGGAGGTGTCTTTGCTCTTTCAGAACAGCTCTTAATATCAACTTTATCCAGAGAGCTCAAAGTGAGTTTCACCTGGGTCCCAGGATTCCCAAGGTGGCCTTGGTGGAATAGAGGCTGTGTAGCAGGTGCACAGCTTCCAAAGCCCCTTTCTCTATAGGCCATTGATGGCCGCCATGTGAAGTGAGCGCACAACCTGAGCAGAGGAGGGTGGGCAGCTGGCATGCAGAGCCGGACAGTCAGAAACAGAAGAATAAGAATTTTCCTAGGAAACTTCAACTTAATTCACATTCCTTTCACTGTGGGAAAGGGACTGCGATTCAGACCTGACACTTCAGAGTTTGTTTGTTTTTCAGGTTGGCTAGCTCTCTGGGGTGGGGGTCCGCGTGTGTGTATGTGTGTGTAATATATATTGACAATGTCTAAGAAGCTGGCACTCCTCTCTGCCCAGCCCTGTCTGCAGACGCGTTGGTCTCTTGGACCCAAGCCCTGCAGTGCCCTCCTCAGTGCTCCCATAATGCCTTGCACACATTTCTATTGTTGCCCAAACCACATTATTTGGCAATGAGTTGTTTACATGTCTCGCTTACTCAGTAGGCTGAGTCCCTTGAGGGAAGAGCCCATGTCTCGTGTTTGTCTAAGCTCTAGTGCCCAGCTCAATGTTTGGGCACAGGCTCGATGCTTAGTAAATGTTTGCTAAATGAATGAATCACGTGGTAGAACTAAAGAGTTATCTGGGAAAGAAACCAAGTGCATGAAGCTAGAACCATGACTAAAGAGACAAAAGGATGGAAGTAACTAGAACAAATAAATCCATGAGACAAGGATGTGGGGTGGTAGGAAGCCTCACACACTGCTGGAGGAGAATGATGGACATGGGCATGATGATGGGCATGGGCGTACCCCACAAACTGGTAATTCCATCCTAAGGAATATACCCTGGAAAAAACTCTTATACACAGATACGAGGAGACTTTGCAAGAATATTCACAAATGCCTAGTAGCCCCAAACTGGAAACAACCCATGTGTCTGACCACAATAGAATGGATCCAGAAGTTGTGGTAGATTCCTGTAGTGGAGAACTATATACATATAGCACAGCTACATGCTCCAATGTGGCTGAATCTCAAAAATGAGATGTTGATGAGAAGAAGCAAATCATAGAGGCAGGCATATGGCATGACGCCATTTGTATAAAGTTCAAAAAAGGGAAAATGAAACAAGAATACATGCATAGGTGATAAAAAATAGCAAGCGCCATGAAGGCTATGTTAAATAGTTCAATGAAAATATTTCAGATTGTATACGAAGTCAGCACATTGTGTCCCATGATGGCACCAATGTACACATTTATGATTTAAGAAAAATTAAAAAAAATTAGCAAGCTAAGAAGAAGATTAGAACGCATTAAGGATAATAGTTACCTCTGGTGGAGTGGGAAGGAGAGTTCAATTGTAGACGGACATAAGGGGCACAGGAGCTTCTGAGCTGTGATAAAGTCCTAGTTCTTAGACTGGATGATGTACTTGGCTGTTCATGGTATTGCTTTTCTTTTTCTTTTTGAGACAGAGTCTTATTATGTCATCCTCAGTAGAGTGCTGTGGCATCACAGCTCACAGCAACCTCAAACTCTTGGGCTTAAGCTATTCTCTTGCTGCAGCCTCCCAAGTAGCTGGGACTACAGACTCCGCCACAGCACTCGGCTATTTCTTTCTTTCCTTTTTTTTTTTTTTGTAGAGACAGAGTTTCACTTTATCGCTCTCTGTAGAGTGCGGTGGCGTCACAGCTCACAGCAACCTTCAACTCCTGGGCTTAGGCGATTCTCTTGCCTCAGCCTCCCGAGTTGCTGGGACTACAGGTGCCCGCTACAATGCCCAGCTATTTTTTTTGTTGTAGTTCAGCCGGGGCCAGGTTTGAACCTGCCACCCTCGGTATATGGGGCTGGTGCCCTACTCACTGAGCCACAGGTGCCGCCCAACACCCGGCTATTTTTTGTTGCAGTTGTCATTATTGTTTTAGCTGCTCCGGGCCAGGCTCAAACCCGCCACTCTTGGTGTATGTGGCTGGCACCCTACCCACTGTGCTATCGGTGCTGAGCCGGTATTGCTTTTCTTTATGTGCACATTTGTTTTATACACTCTTTTGTACATATATATTTTTATTGATATTTTTATTTTAAGAGATAAATAAAAGATTTCTGAAGTATTTCTGCTCTCCAAAATTTTGTGCAAGAAATACTTCCTAATGTGAATGGGGCTGTAAAAAAGCAAGAGAATTTTTATAAGAACAGTCTCAGCTGCTGAGAAGTCAAGCTATATATTTCTCTAAGGGTCACTGGGAATTTCTCCCCTGTTAGATGCTTAGGGTGGAATCGAGATAAAAATGTATTGTTTCCGTCAAATCAGCCACTTTTCCTTCTGGTAAACCATGGGTCTGCAAACTATGGCTTGCAGGCTGAATCTTGCTGGCCACCTGTTTTTGTAAGTAAAGTTTTATTGAAACACATCTATGCTTATTTGTTCATGTATTGTCTCTGGCTGCTTTCATGCAACAATGACAGTGTTGAGTAGTTTCCACGGAGACCACATGTGGCCCACATAGCAACAAGTATTTACCACTTTAATATTTTCTATTTAAGAAAAAGTTCACCAACCATGTGGTCAGCCAGTCCCTGATCCTGCAGTGTGCTAAGGTGGTGATGCTCAGACACTAATGTGCACAGGCATCACCTAGGGGCTTCTTAAAATGCAGACTCTGACTCAGCAATCCAGGGGTGAGACGCTGCATTTCTAACAAGCCCCCAGGCAATGCTGACACTGCTGACCTGTGGACCACACCTTCCACAGCAAAGTGCTTACCGACAGCGGTCTCTTGGTTCCCAATTATTCCATAAACATTTGTTGAATATCTTCAACGTGCCGGGTTTGGGGGATGCTGAGTTGAAATCAAGGCAGCCCCTGAGTTTGAGGAGTTTAGTCTAAGAGGGGAGGCAGAAGCACTGCAGTGTTACCAGGTCAATGCTGTGTAGCTGCAAGGACAGAATGTAGCCCGGAGGAGGGAGGCGTATCTTCCTAGCATTGTCACATATTTCTTCCTTTGGGAGGTTGCTTTGAGTGAAGCACTTGAAGAAAAGCAGTTGAGGTGTAGAGAAAAGCAGGGGGAAGCCATGGCCATGGGGAAAGAGCTAGCGTGTTCTGGGTACTCCGAGTGCGGTGGCGTTGGGTGAGCCAACAGAACTCACGCTGTCTCCAAACTTCATTGGAAGTCTGCAGCGTTCTTCACCTTCTCTCCACCAGGCCTTTTCTGAGAATTACCAAAAGAGGCTTCCTCGTTCCTCTGCTTGCTCTCTGGGATAAAGGCACACATGGGTCCTGAAGAGTCCAAAGCCCCTGAGGAAGGAGGGTGAAGGGGATCAGACAGTGCTTCTGCGTGTGCTGGAGGGCACAGGCCAGAGTGTGTAGCCCAGAAGTGAGGACCTTGAGTTCCGCAAACCCAGCCAGGTCCTGGAATTCAAAAGTTAGAGCAGGGGACTTGCAGTTTCGCACAGAGAGCCAGGGAGGCCCTGTTTTCTCAGGGGGTTGCCTTAAATTGTTCTCAGCTAGGGTGGCTCTTTCTGTGACAGGTCAAAAATCATGGAGTTTTAAAGTTAGAAACTGCAAGCAGAATTGTTTGATGAAACCTATTCCTTGTGCGTATGGCAGAATTAAAGTCATTTGCACATGGAGTGTACCAAAAAAGTTATTTGATCTTTAATGAGTCTGCCAGGCCTCTACCTTATTGGTGGGAAAATATTAGATGAAAGGTCCATTCTGGTTTAAATATTTATATTATTGTGATAATATAAATGGGCATTTTAGAAGATATTCAGACTTTGATTTGGTGAAAACTTGTCTCACCACCTCCCCAACTCCATGAAGAAAAGGACTCAGCCTTTCCCAGAAGCTAGACTGATGTCTTTTGCTGGTGCATCTTGGGACATGAGCTTCCTCTTGGTGTGATCAAGGCCTGTGGCCCTCCCAGGATAACCAGGCCCCCGGGCTCCCGATGACTGCAGAGCCCTGGGTGTCTGCTGAGGCCTCTGCGTGGCCCACTGCAAGGTGACAGTGTCCTGGATCTTAACCTGGGTATTATACCCTACAGCAGCAGTTCTCAACCCTCAACCCCCCTGTCGCGACCCACAGGAACTGTATTAAAGGGCTGCGGCATTAGGGAGGTTGAGAACCACTGCCCCACAGGGACTGAAGGCAGTTTAGGAAGACCAGGGATTCCTCTGCTCTGCTTAATGACATGATGCCATCCAAGGTGACCATTTTGGGTTTGTCAGAAACTCTGTCTTTTTTTTTTTTTAAGTAGCCTTTTATTTTTAATACTTATTATGTCATGAATTCATAGGGAAAAGGTTCCAGTAGCTCAGGGAGGCACCTTGCCATTGAATGTGACAAAACTTTGTATGACTATTATGCCATGAATTCATGGGGACTAGGTTCCTGCACCTAGTATCATGGTTCCATTGGTTCGCTTGGTTCTCCTGTGTGCTGTGTTAAATGCTCATTATGCCATGAATTCACAGGGAATGGGTTCCAGGAGCTCAGGCTCCTTTCCACTGGTTCTCACAAAGTGTGCTGCTCTGGGTGGAGCAGGCTGGAGCTTTAGTTGGACCCAGATACCTTTCTCTTTGGCTTCCTTCTTTTTTCTGATCATTTTCCTTCACCTGTTTCAGGAAGCTATCTCGGCTCTTAGAGTGCTTAATGTGCTCAATACAAACATGAATCCTCTTGGCAAGGATCTTGCCCTTAACTTGTTTGTTTACAACAATGCCAACAGCATGCCAGGTGACATTGTAGACTCTTCCAGTTTTGCCATGGTGACATTTGTGTGGCACGCCTTTTTGAACAGTACCCATTCCCTTGATGTCTACAATACCACCTGTCTTGTAGATTCACATGTCTGTGGCCAAAGGAACAACTCCGTGTTTTCTAACAGGCCCAGAGAACGTGTATCGGTGTCCCTCCTCTTTCCCTTCGTGTTTGACATTTTGGTGAATTACTGGAAGATGTCATCTCCGGCTGAAAGCTGTCAGAGGCTCTCCTCCCTCAGTGTGGCTATCACACCCCCCCAGAAAGGGGAGCTGAGGACATAGGCTTTCTGTGTCATTTTCACCTCACACTCTCCTACTTCGCACAAATTCTTAGGCAGGAAAAGGGGTGGGATTTGCTTTTTTTCTCCTTTGTCATAATTCCTTCCTTCTGGCAGCTATGCCCTTGCGTTAGACAAAGGCCACCCCTTTGCCCTATAGTAAAAAACCCAGGAGCTTTATCTTCTAAGATTATTCACTTTTGTCTACAAATGATTCTGGAAAATTCTTCCTCAAGACAACCTCTTGGCTTGCAAGCCCCTTGCCTGTGGCATAATCTGATTTTGAATGTTCCAAGCCAAATATTACTTTGATCCTTTCTCGCCACATTCCCTCTGTTACGAAATCTCAATCTCTCCTTACCCTCCCACACCCTACCTCCATCTCTCTGCAGACAGATGCCTTGGGCCGACCAGGGCAAAGTCATGCTCTTGAGAAGGCACAGAAGAGATTCACCCTGAAGTTGTGAAAAACAAATTTGTCTTTGTGGAATACCCATGAGGCAACTGGACCATTGCTTGGCCCAAAGTTATGTCCTGGGCCCCGTTCTCTAGCTCCTGGGAGTATTGGCTGATAATTCACAGCTGCTCCTGTCTCCGCACACTGTGCCTCTCTGCCATTCACACCTCTCCCCACAACCCCCACAGACTTTGACCAATGACTGACTGACATAGGAATATGAAAGCCTTGCCTTGACATCTGACTCACCCTGTGTTGCTATTTATGCCCCTCTTCCATGGGCTCCCCGGGGGATCAGACTGGAGCTGGTCTTCAGGAGAGACCATATCCTTGCTTGGATTTTTCCCCTTACCCCATCCTGCCCTCACAATAAATCACTTGAACTAACATCCCTGTCTTAGGCTCTGTTTCTAGGTAACATGACCTAAGATTTACTTAGGGTTAATATCAGCTGTTTAAGATTTCTATTGCTGCCTAAACGTTTGCCACAAACTTGGCGACTTAAATATGCTATACACTGGGCCTGTGAATTTGGGAAACAAGTACAGAGTAATCTAGAGTCAAGTGGTGTCCTACCTACAGCTCACACGACTCTGAAATCAGGAGTGAGGGAGAAGTTGCCCTAGGCCTTGACCAAGAATGCATGTACTGTAAGGGTCTGGTCTTAGTTCCATGGGCCTAATCTTCCTGAATGAACGAGGCAGTGAACAGCCTCCATTAAGAGGTCAGCTGCCAAGCTGTGGGGAGTGGGGTAGGAGGATGGAAGGTGGAGATGAGGATTATTCTTTGGAGATGAAATTAACTAAAGGTACTAACCCCCCAAATAAATATAGCCACAGAGAAAGGCCATGGTTTATATTTTCAGTAAACACAGGAGGTCCTAAACCCAGGGGCATTAAAAATAATTAATAGTCTCAAATGCACTTGTGGCCTTTCTTTGTATAATAATACATCTTGGGGGCTTTGTCTGACCATGTAACTGTGTTCACCTATGTGGTGGAGAGGTTTCCTGCTCTGTTGACCTTTTGTTCTTTTAGTCTCCTGATTTAAACTGTTCCATTCTGTCAAAGCAAAACCATAAAAAGAAGAGAAGCATAGACAAAAAAGCAGAACTGAGATGTGTTTCCCTGTTTTCTCTGATGACTGAATATATTGCCATTGAATAACTCCTTCTGGGACGGGTGGTGAATAATGAGTGGGAGTCACAGTGCTAGGGGATTGTCACAAAAGGGGATTGGTTGCCAAGGTAGTTAGGAAGTCCTAGCCCCCTTGTCCTTAATCTTGCTATTCTATGGGCAGAGAGGCATCTGATCAAAGACAGGGGCTCTTGAAGTCATAGGATAATTCTGAGAGGTTGATTTCCCCAAGGTTCAGTGCACTGTTGGCTTCCCTGTTCAGTCTTTGCCTGACTTGGTTTGCATATCCCAAATCCAACTGTAGGAGATGACTCCACTCACATACCAATGAAATAACATCACATTATAGAATGAAAAACAGACCAGGTTTTTCATCTTAGTTTCATCACTTACTAGCTATGTGATCTTTGTCTGGCAGGACTATATTTTCCAAAGGTGGCTGTAGCAATACCTTCCATCTTACATGTTTTTTCTAGAACCTTGCTTCCCACATCAGAAGATGGGGTCTTTCTTCTTCTCTTGGATCTGGCTAGGTGGATTTGTGACTGTGTTCACAATAATTGAATGAGGTGGAAGTGACACTGCATAATTTCTGAGGTTAGCTGATAAAAATATACAACTTTTGCTTGGTTCTTTGGAGACACCCATTCTTAGAGCCAAGCCACCATGCTGAGAGAAAGCCCAAGAAGCCTATAGACTGGCCCAATGGGAAGGGCCACAATTCTGAGTGAGCTTCCAATTGACAGCTGACACCAGCTTATCAACCATGTGGGTGAACCATCTTGACAGTGGACCTTTCAGCCTCCAGTTGAGCTGTCCCAAATGAGATACCACTGAGAGCGAAGATAATCTATCTCTCCTGAGTCCTTCCAGGAGACGTTAGGGTATAAATGAATTATTGTTATTTTTTAAGACAGTAAATTGTGGAGTGGTAATAGGTAACCACAACATTTGGGACCCAGGAGTCCTACATTTCTGAATATAAATATAAAACATCAATGCCTAAATAGATGTATAAGGATGTCTTTGTGCTTTGACTGTAGGGGGGAAAACCTTGAAGCACCTAGAACACTAGTTAATAGAGAAATGGTTGTATAAATTGTGTATCTTATCTGTACCATAGACTATGTGGTTACTATAGGAAATCAATTAGATCTATGTTAATTGCCCTAGAAAGATGTCTATGGTATATTGTTAAGATAGAAAAACAAGTTGAAGAGTAATTTGTACCATGATCTTTTTTTTTGCTTTGTTTTGTTTTTTGTAGTTTTTGACTGGGGCTGGGTTTGAACCCACCACCTCCATTATATGGGCCGGTGCCCTACTCCTTTGAGCCACAGGCGCTGCCCCATGATCCATTTTTTTTTTGCGTGATTTTCCATGGCTTTATTGCAGCATTTTCAATCATTTTTATATCACAGCCATAGAATCTTTGTAGAGAGCATAGTGGTGTGTGTAAATGTTTTTTTTTTAATTGAGCAATAATAATAATAATGAAAAAAAAACCATTCACATTGTCAAATAAGAGTATGTCTATTATAGAATTCGTAGCCTCTGAGGTTCAGTATGGAGTCATCAGTTAACTTCTTCACATTTTTTTTCTTATATACACAATCCACAGTTGAGAACTCAATGCTGGTGCTGGCCACAGGGATGGTGAGCATGAGAGTCAGTCATTAGTAGACAGTAAAGCATAGTTAGAACTCACACAGTTGGAAAATTAGGAAGGGAATGCTGAAGTAGTTAAAATCAGAAATATGATTTTTTTGGTTAATGTTTAAAGGAGATGTTTTCTCATGCCTTTCAAAAAAGTCACACTAATAAAGACATATAACCCAGTGACTGGCATCCTATGGGTATTTGATAATAAACAATAATAGTTAACTCAAAGCACCTACTATGTACCAGGGTTGTACTGACTATTATAATCATCGCAACACCACTATATAGGAGGTACTATTATTGCAACATTTATACAACATACCACTGGTCATACAAATAATAAATGGCAAAGTTGAAATTTGAACCTGGAAAACTAGCTCTGGACTACATGGTTTGAATCATCAAATTATACAGTTAATAATTGTTGAACAAACAAATGTTAACAAATTAGCTTCTAAGAAAAATAACATTTTAAGTAAGTAATTTATAAGCAAATGAGGATGTCTTGGGATACAATAATGGGAATTCTGATTAAAAATGTTCAAAGGAGAAATGTTCTTTGAAATAGGTTCTGCCTTCAGAGAACTTACTAGGGAAAATTTGAATCCTAGTCACAAAATTGTGAAATTAAAATCATGAAACAAATGCTCTATTCTACATTTAGTTAGATGATGGATTTATGTGAGGAAAACCTCATGTAGTTACTACTACTAATAAAAACCTATATAAAATAGGAGGAAATAATACCTTATTCATCACATTATATCCTAAATATACACAATTATTATTAGCCAACTTAAACACAAAAACCTCCTTGATACAAATTTGGAATAAGCATATGAAGAGTAAAATAATACCAGTGACTTAAAGTTTGTTAGATGCATGGGTCAAGTAACAAAATTGGGTTTCAGGCCAGCATATGTGCTGTGAGGAGGCTTTCCCTCTAAAATAATTCCAGAATGTGGCCTTTGCTCATGCTCACCACTGAATCTTTGTCATCTATAGTCTTTTTCCACCACCAAACCTTGTTTGTTTCTTTTATGGTACATGTCACAACCTGTGTTATCATGGTCATTTATTTATTTTCCTCTTTACTTTCTGTATCCCCTATATCAATTAGTCTCCTCTTTATCAATTTTATTAGGTAACCAACTACCCCCAAACTCAGTGGCCTAAGTCATTATTTCTTCCGTTATTAATGATTTTGTAAGTTGCTAATTTGATATAGGCTCAGCTGAGTGGTTCTTCTGCTTGGGCCAGGCGTGGCTGATTTGGGCTGAGCCTGTTCATGCATACGGTATTAGCAGACAGGTCAGCTGCAGCTGGCTGGTTTGTCATGGCTTTCATTGAGAAGGCTGAGGCAGTAGGGCTTTTTTCCACATGTTCTCTCAGGCAGCCCAGGCTCGTTCACATGGCAGTAGTAGCATACCAAGAGTGTGAGAGTGGAAGTCTTAGGGCTTCTTGAGCTCTAAGCTAGGAATTGCAGTAGCACTTCTCTTGCCCTGGACTAGTGCAGAAATAAGCTCCTCCTCTTGATGAGAGAAGCTGCAAAGGATGGTGGCCAGTATTGCATTTTCAAATACCCTTATTGGATTATGACTCCATGGGAGCAGAGCTTTGGCCCTGCTTCATGGACTGGTGTGTGGAAACTACTGCTCAAAAGCCCAAGACTGTGCTACATTCTGGTCAATCTCATATTCAGTCTTCACTTTGGTTTAAGTTATTCAAGATGTGGCAATTCTGCCTTTCACATTAACCCACTCTGGAATGCAACCACCAACTGAGAAACTGTCGCTTTAGAGAAAAATTACCCAAGCTGGAATGGCGGGAGGGGAGCGGGTAATATGAGAAACTTCAAATTAAAGAGTGAGGCTGAAAATCTGTCAAGTTCTGTAAGATAAAAATCTTCTTAGAAGGGCACATCTGCCAAGACTGCATTTTCATAGGCAGTCTTGACTGGAAACGAGGTCAGCTCCGAGCGAGTGTCCTCCCTCCGAGCCAGGCCTGGGGAGAAAGTGGAGGGATTTTTGACAAGAACTAAATTGGATCCCTAAAAGCCAGGGTTGTATCCTATCTTTAAAAAACAACACCAATAAAACAACAGAACAAAACCTCTTAAGTTGATGAGAGATACTGGCAAGGGCAACTTCATCCCTGCTGTGGAATTGAACTTGGCCTATGTGGACTTTTCCCCCTTCTCTCACCTGAACTGTATCAAAGTACATTCCATTGAAATGTATTCCATGTTTCGGGAGTAAGTCAGTAAATTAATTAGTCCATCAATACATTTTTAGAGATGACCTACAACATTGGCAGTGTTGTGCTGAATATCTTGGGGACACCCCAAAATGGGAGGACGCACAGTCCCAGGAGGTGCTGACAGTGGATGGGGTCGCCTAGCAGCGCTCCCAGAAGCTGGGGTAAGGAGTCTTTTCTTGAGGGAGGACTCTGTGTCTATCTCAACTTTCCTTTATTGAACAGTTCAAATACATGGACATTCCACTCAGCGCTTTATGTTATTAGGTAATTGAATCTTTATGACAACCTTCTCATGAAATGCATAGTAGTGTCAATATTTTGTCGATGAAAACAGAAGCCCAATTATGGTGGGCCAAGCCAGGATTTCAACTTGTATTTGTCTAACTGCAAGGTAGAACATTGTCCTAGACGTCTGGTATAAGGTTAGCAATGTTAAACGTAATCAATAACACGTATAGTGTTCTTATGGCATGCCAGGCTCAACACATACTATTTTATTTAATCCCAATCATAACATTAGGAGACAGTTACAGTTATTATCCATTTCACATATGGGGAAGCTGAGGAACAGAGAGAATAATTGGTCAGGGTGGTCCTGGATTTTCTCATCATTCCAGTAGTTGATGGTGACCCTCTTATACTTTCTTGGTCAGGGTGCTGATCTGATTCAGTGGTAGGAGAGCTGCCATTGTCCCACCCACCCATAAGTACTTTCCAAGACACTTTCAAATGGGAATCATGACTCTTTCCAGAAAAGCTTCCCACTGACTCTGATCCCATTCCTAGTAGGCCCGTCATGTATTCCATTCCTCCTGCTGCCCTAATCTCCTCCCTGCTGGAATCCTTACAAATCTTCCCTTTTGTTTTTTTGCTATGGGAGACTGTGCTGCAGAAAGCTTTTCCTTCCCTTTCTGTTCATCCTGCTCTTCCTTTGTAAGCAGGCTGTGGGGTCCAGGGCGCATAGCCAAGGAGAGGGAAGGAGACTTTCCAATTTAGGCTGCTGAAGGGGTCCTACTTAGAAGCTCCTGAGAAGAGAGACCCTGAGCGGCTGACACAGAGGAATGTGTCCTGAATACAACAGCCTCCTGTCAGCTTTATTTCAGGCAAATTAAAGCTGACTGCAGGAGAAGGCAGCCAAAGAAACCCAGCCCTTCACATTCTTCTTGGACATAACACTCGGTTTCTATCTTATAAGATTCCAGTTGGGGAGGCTCCAGAAATTACTACAACCAATATTCTTGTTCTACATGGTATAGAACTGAAGCTGGGAGAACTCAGTGGCTAGGATCAAGTCACATAATGACAAAGGGTGCCCATACCCAGGTCACTGTTCTTCCCAATCACTTTATAGCAGGGTTTGTGGGCTTCAGTCCTTTGGGAACCGTCTTCGCAATTTTTGCCTCCTTCATGTACCATCTATGCCAATAATTGCTTAAGATTTTCTTGAAATTGACTAATGTTTTAGTTCAAATCACTAGTTGGTCCTTGTTTTACAGTTTTTTTAAATAAATATAAAATTATATAATTTTATACCTCTCTGGTAGTATGCTATGCACCTTTGTTGAAACAGGGCCTTCGAGTGAATCACAATGGGGTAGAAGGATCTCTGAGTTCATGTTTTTCCTCTGTTACTTACTAGTTGCACTGTCATGGACAAGTCACTTCACCTTTCTGAGCCTCAGTTTTCTCAGCTGTGAAATGGAAGTGAATACTTTCACCCCTGGATTGCTTAAAGAGTTGTCATGGGAACCAAACCTAGGACTATACTTGAAAGAGCTTTATTCAGGTGAGTTAAACCAATGAAAGTTTTCATTATTACTCCTCTTATGAGCTTTATTATTTTCCCATTTGTAGCGGAAATGTATTTCTTCAATTGCTCATCTTTCAAGAGACATGGAGATCTCCTGGTGCCATCTTACCCCATTCCTAACTGCGTGTTGCTGAGCACATTTCTTATTTCCACATGCTTATCTGTTCCGTGAGGTCTCTATTCCTCCTTGGTACTCAAGGCTATCCCCAGGCAGGTGATGAGTGACGGTTTAACTTCACATAGCTCTACAAACAAACTTTCCTAAATGCTATGCCCATCATCTCCAAAGTCAGGGAGAAAATTCTCTGAGGAAAGGCTAAGCTGGTATATGCAGCCCTGGCTATCTCTGGACAGAGAAAAGGAAAATGCTGACCTATAGCTTAGAGATATGATCTGAAATTCTGGCTGTAAAATATTGAAATGAGTATCAGTTTGCAGACCTTGTTCTCTGGAATCAAGGGTATATTTGTTGTGTGACCACAGA
>CAUYON010148920.1:0-13160 GCA_963573935.1 Arctocebus calabarensis
GTCTTTATATAGTGATCAAGGAAATGCCATGAAGGATATCTGTAACAGTATGATCAAAATATTTCTGAATGTATATGAATCGTGCCCTGTGATTGCACCAATGTACATAATTATGATTCAATAAAATTATTAAAAAAACAACAAAAAAAAAGTATATTTAGTGACCCAGCAGAAAAATTGGGACTGAGGATTTATTTACTTAGGGAATGGTTCTAAGGTCAGAATTGGTTGGAGGAGTGCAGATAACTGTGAGAAAGATGGCACTGCTTTCCTAAAAGGGCCTACCCTCTATTCACTGTGTCACCTTGTTAGATGTGCTGGGCAGTATCAACAGCTGCAGGATGAACAACCCTGTTTGCTTTGGGACAGTAGGTTTTTCATCAGTCCAGAGATGGAGATTTTTAAAGATGTTTTATTAAAATGTCCCTTAACTGTTCATTTGCTAAGGGTTTACAAATGCTTTATCAATTATTAATGGTCTTTATATCTAGCTTAAAAAAATCCTTAAAGTTGGAAAGCATATGAGCATTGAATAATTCACACCCACTGGCACTTCTTTTAAACACATGTCTTTTAACAGATAAAGCTAGGGTGATTGGGATTAAATGTGTTTATCTCTGAAATTGTTTCCTTTCCATTCCTCTAAAATGTAGTCTATACCTGCAAGAACAAGACATATACTTATTAAAATTGGGACCTAGGATCTGGGACTTCCCCGTTTTCAAGCAAATGTTTCTCCTGACCTTGTGTAACAGTTGGAAAGTCATTTAATAGGTCTTTCTTCTTGACATTTTCAGACTTCTCAGGCTTTATCTTGCTACTCATTTCTAAATGAATTATTGAAGATGAATTTAACCAGCCACTCATTAGTTTGTACTTTTCTCACTCTCCACATATCATTTGTGGCCTGCCTTTTTTTCTTGCTAAGATTGAAACTGTGAGTATCTCTGTATTCTGACTTTCAGTAGATGCTTTTTGGATTCCTCAACACCTCACTCTGCTATTTTGCTGCTTTTAACCAAAGGCAGTTAGGGGAAAAAAGGCATTCTGCATTCCCTCTGTGTGTGTGTGTGTGCACGTGGGCACACACATTTGTGTATAAATGCATGGATTTTTCAAGGCTAAGAAGCACAGACCAACTTCAAAATAGAGGGCACTTAGAGCAGGAAAGCATTTGAAATGGGCAGTATACAGTGAATCAAGGAGAAGTCATCACCCAGAGTCCCTTTCTCTAAGTTTTGGGATGTGACCCTGAGACAACTATCCTGGCTATAGAGATTAGTCTAAGTAAGCACAATTGGGAGATCCAAGACAATCACTTTGTTCCAGGAGATTGAATTCAGATGAAAAGACATAGCAACAACAGATCCCTGGTAGCAGGTCAGAATTTGCAAAACAGGATATGAAGGTCATTCCTACATGTTAACTTGACTGGAACAAGGTATAGCCAATTAAATATTAATTCTGGATCTATGTGTGAGGGTGCTTCTGGTTTAGATTGACATTTGAATTAGTGGTTTCAGTAAAGAGGATGGCCCTCTCCAGTGTGCATGGCCATAATCTAACCCACCAAGAGCCTAAACAGAATAATAGGCAGAGGAAGGAAAAACCAACCCTACTCTCACCCTTTTTGTTTCCTGCCTGCCTGTTTTGGATGAGGCATTGGTCTTCTTCTGCCCTTGAACTGTGATTTACCCCATTGGCACCATTGGTTTTCAAGGACTAGAATTATACCGTTGTCTTTTTTGGATCCCCATGGCATCATGGAACTTCTTAGCCCCTATAATTACATATGCCAATTCTTTATAATAAACATCTTCCTCTGTACACATACATGCATACACACAGACACATCATACTGGTTATGTTTCTCTGGAGTACCTGACTAATGAGCAGAGGTTGCTGTATTTTAGTTAGGAAAATGATAGCACTCCAACCAGTACTTGGATATATCCAGAATTATAATTCAACACAATGAGGTAAAGGACAAGAGAGAACTAGCATAGTATCTGGTAGATATTATGGACTGGGCTAGAATTTCTTCCAGTGACCAGAAGGAAACTTGAGAAGACAGTTCAAGTGCCATAACTCAGGCAAGGCAAAAGCAGAACTTTGGGTTGGCGTATATACTCACTCACACAGACATATGACATTGGGTCTGAAATTCTTACCCATAGTACCAAATCCTCTCTGCTTCAGTATCAAAGTTGTGCTTTTCTCTCTATTCACCAGATTAAATTCTTCCTACAGTGCTGGCTGAAAACAGAAGTTAATGTCTTTTATGTCAAGTATTATGAATTAAAATAAAATCCTAAGCCCATCTACTGGCTGAATGGACCTCCTCTTCATCAATGGTACTCCCCCAAAATCTCCAAACTGAGTTCCTGGCCATGAAGGGAAGCAAAGTTATCAAACACACTTCATTATACCCCCTCCATTTTTAATCTTAGATATAGCAATTGACCATCATTAATGTTAAAACAGAGATCATAAGACTGACAAAAAATATTCTTTGTGACAATGATATACTAAATTATTAACAAGACCTAAAGCCATCAGAGAAAGGGTCAAATCACCTGTAGGCTATCAATTTGCTTAACAGATTACTTAAGTATATTGTGGCTTGTCTCTGATTAACAGACTTCCTTACTTTAACTTAAAACGCTCCAAACTTTTAGACAAAGTTTTATTTCTTTAACCAATTACAAAACAAAGAATATTTGAACCCATCTAGAATCTGTAAGCCTCCTCTTTGAGATGTTCAACCTTTGCAAACCAAACCAATTAATATACCATGCTTGAATTAATTTATGGGTTTATGTGTAATTCCTGCCTCCCTAAAATATATAAAACCAAATTGTCACCCAGCTGCCATGGGACACTTGCTCAAGACTTCTTGGGTATGGTTTCCTGGGCCATGGTTACACATATTTGGCTCAGAACAAACCTCTTTAACTTATTTTACCATTTGGATTTTTTTCTGATAACTGCCTGGAATTGACAGTTGTATCTCCCAAATACTTCATCTCTATCCTCATGTCATTGTACACATGCTAGTGTTCTGTGAACTTGCCTCCTCAGTAATTCTTGAAAATCTTTCCCATCATCTTATGTGACTAATAGACTGGACAGTCAACACTAACTATCCTTTATCCAACTCTAAGTCACAGGAATAAACATTAATTAACAAGCTAAATGCTAAGCTTCACAAGATATTTGTTGAGTTTAAGCCTGCTGATGTCATTTCTGCTCAGTCAATCTTGGGATTGATTCTGAAAGACGGGGTCTTTGTCAAAAGAAGTCCCAACAGGAAGCTGATGATAGTACACTCAAACTAAGGCAATTCAAGGAGGATTCATTCTCAAGGGCACTATCTGCACAGATGTAGGTGTAGGGGAATCACAGAAAAGAATTTAATAGTCCCAGGCTTATCTCTCCTAAATCTAAAAGTATGAGATAGACAAGGAGTTTTTGAAATCAAGGAGGAAAAAGTCTATAGTGCTGTTGCCCATCTTGAGAGTACTTCCATCGGAACCTGGGGTGATCACAGGAAGGGACTTAGGAAACATGGGAAAGAAATAACCCAACTTCAATCTCCTTTCTCCTTTGATCTTTAACTGGAACCCCCATTGGATGAACCCACCTGAAATCCAGGGGGTATGGTTACCCAGTATTCTGGTCCCTACAGCTCCTAACCTCACTTACCACTCTCACCATGCCAATCCAACAAGGGAGTAAAAGTGTAGAGAGCAGATCTAGAGGGCAAAAGAAAGGGATGTCACTAAGGTTTAAGCTTATAGTTAAGATTCATCCATTGACTCTCCTATGGGGGAAAAAAAAACAAAACAGGAAACTTAAAGGCAAGGAAGAAAGCAGAAGTTGACATCAGTGGCTGTTTGTCCTGTATCACATCATAGCAAGACTAGAATCAGTATCTGTGATGCTATAAATCAGGATTCATATAACATTCTATAGGACAAATCCAGCCACATCCAGCCCATGTCTGTTTTTTTCAATACCATAGAACCTCTGTAAGTTGACTACCCAAGGGAGTATAACAAATTGGTCAACATTCAGATGTCATCAACATAAGGAACTAGGCCTACCATACTGATGTGTACATGTAGTGCACATCTGGTCAATGAAAATTAGGTCAACTTAAGTAGGGATGTGGTCAACTTTGGAGGTTATACTGTACAGTTTTTTTTTTTGTTGTTGTTTTTTTTTTTGAGACAGAGCCTCAAGCTGTCCTCCTGGGTAGAGTGCTGTAGCATCATAGCTCACAGCAACCTCAAACTCCTGGGCTTAAGCGATTCTCTTGCCTTAGCCTCCCTAGTAGCTGGGAGTACAGGCAGCCACAACAACACCCAGCTATTTTTTGGTTGCAGTTGTCATTGTTGTTTGGTGGGCCCAGGATGGATTCGAACCCGTCAGCTCTGATGTATGTGGCTGGTGCCTTAGCTGCTTGACCCACAGGCACCAAGCCTCTACAGTACAGTTTTATCAGAACACAGCCACACCTATTTGATCACACATTGCTTATGGCTGTTTCCATGTTACATCACTGGACAATTGCAGAGTGCATGGTAGAATGAAGCTTTCTATATTGTTTACAATGGTAGTAGGGCTGAGAAAGAGGTGGGTGCTGCTTCTGTGACCCTATTTGCTTAATTTTCAAATAAATACATTGCAATGTTGAGCCTATACATGTTTGATTACACTCTAGTTTTCAACTTTTCTTATCTGGGGATCTTTTAAGTAGTGAGAGGTTGTAAGATGTTATTGTTAAGATAGTATGGTATTCTGCAAAAGCCTAATGAAAATAGTAATAACAGTAATAAATAAAATAAATGCTTAAACATACATAAATTGTTCAAATCTTAAATGACTCTATTGCCAGGTACGTTTACTGTCATCATCACCATTTGACAGATGAGCAAATAGATACACATAATGATTAAGCAATAGGCCCAGGATCCAGAAACTGGTAAGTGACAGAATTGGAACTCAAAGCCATGCCATCCAGTCCTACAATCTCTGTTCATAACCCCTACAAATTACTGTTTTAATTTTTGAAGTCAGCAACAGTATATTCTGATGATAGATGTGCTTCAGTGAATGGAAAGTAGAATGTGGTAAATGAGAACAGGCCATTTTCAAACACCTTTATAATGGAAATGGCACACACAATATGCCAATTATCTAAAGTAATGACTTAAAACGTATATCTAGACCTTTGAATTACAAAAATCAGCTACTAATTTGGCAGTGTGAAGTCTTGGCTAATAGAGGTTTCTAGGAAGGAAAAATAGGGCTTTTAAATAGAGACTATGATAATTTTTTTTTTACCATATTTCCTTAATAAAAACTATGCAGTGGAGTAGAGTTCAATATATAGGACTCATTATGACTAATGATTAGCTATGCACAGGGGCTGGAGAATCTCCTTTCTCACAAAGAGATTCACAAGGGTATCCCAACCAACACACTGCGCCAATTTGTGAATCAGTTTATACAAAATTCTTGAGAAGAATCTTTTCTCTTAGTCTTATTACACTGAAACAAATGATGTACATGCATCATTTTCCCTGAAACCCTCTCAAAAATATCTGTAACAGCACAGTTGCCAAACTTTTCTTTTTGGCATCTGGTTTTGATTGGTTTCCCTCTTGTCATGCAGAGATCATTTTCTTTAGAACTTCAAGATACCTGTTATTTTTTCTCATATGAATATAATTAATGTGGTTTGTGTTAAGGCAAAAACATAAAATATAAGTTTTATGTGCTATTCTGAAATTACTAACTTAGTTCTGAGAATAAATGACGGACATCTAAAATGCCTGCAATTGAAAAGGAAATCTTTTCTGGACAAATTGAATTTTTATTTGTTTTACCTGTATGATCTTTAACACCCATCTATTTCTGTTTCCATCACAGAATTATGAAACAGTGCTGGGTATGATTCCTAAGAGTCATTCCAGACCCTGTCTCTGCATGCAGAAAGTGCTTCATCTAAGCCATCTCAGAGAGATCTATTCACTCCTTTATTCTTTCAATAAATATTTATTGAATGCTTACCATAGGCCAAATACCCTCTTCAACCCCGTTGACACAAAGATGAAAAGACAGTTTCTTTTCCCTTGATGAACTCACTCTCGAAAAGGCAAGACTGATGTTTTTTAAAATGAAATACATTATGATGTGCATTTGTGCAGATGGCTCAGGCAGCTCAAAGGACACAGGGAGATAAGAGCAGCTTTAACAGAGAACCAATATTTAAAAGTGTCCAAATAAGGCCATATCACAACTTTCTTTAAATTTCAAATGATACATTTAAAGTAAAATAAAGAAATCATTAAAACTCACATCTATTAGGTATAGTGCATGCTGCAGGGGTGAGGGGAGGATGGCATACTTATGTGTATAACTTTGACTCAATGTGTACAAAAACGAAGTATGTAAACAAAAAATGTATACCCCCTAACATCCTCAAATTTTTAAAAAATTTGAATTTTAAAACTTAAAAATATATTTTATAAGAAAACATTGACTGAATGGCATCCACATCTGTAACTTTCCCTGGAGAACAGAACTCAGTATGAAAGAAATCCAGTTTAGCTAGCCAAATACCTACAAGTTTTGTTATTTTTTCGAAGTCATTATTTGAAATCAGGGTTTCACCCCAAATGAGCTTTCTATTTTGTTTCTGACACAGACGTTGAAAGACGTGGATTGAGTCACAGCTCTCTAATCTGTTCTTCTGCTTGATTTGTTTACCCCTGGACTCACAGCCTTTCATCAGGTGGGTCATTATGAAAGTTTTGAAATGTACAAAAATGCAAAAACATAAAATCCACACAGCTGGAAACAAACGAAGCTCTCTCACCAACACCAATAAGCAGAGCAAGCTGAAGCCTGCACAGTGAATCAGAAAATACACTGTCAACTATTTCTAGGTAGAGAAATAATGGGCCATAACACAGTCTGTTTCAAAATTTTTGTAGTTACCTATGTATGAAGCTATAGCTTTGTAAAAAGCCTTGAAATCTGATAAAGCAAGAACTCTCCCCTGTTTCTTCTTCAGAAACTCTCGACTGTTCTTGGCCCTTTGTTCTTCCACGTAAATCTTAACAATGATGACATCAAGTCCATAAAAGACTTGGGAATTATTTTGAATTAGATTAAATATATGCAAAGTCAGACAAATAAGTTTGAGAACTCATTCTAGAAAAAGTACTACATTCCTTGTTGCTGAATATCACTATAATCACTTTAGTCACTTTGGAAGTATTCCCCTTGGGAAGACACCACCTAGCCCACCCCCAAAGCAATTTTGGAACTCTTTTTCTGGAATGGTCATCAGAGCTTTTATCATACATCGTATATAAATAGGTAGAATTTACATTACCAAAATATTCTTCTCCATGAAATTATAAATATCTCCATTTATTTATATATTTTTTAAAATAACTCTTAGTATAGTTTGAAAGTTCCTTTATCTTCCTACTCTTCTCAAGACACCAGAGATTCTACACATCTGATCTTCCAAGGCCCAGCTGCCTACAAATGCTTGAAACTAGTTGAATTTCAGTATCTCTTGTTTTCCTCTGAAGTCTTCCCTGGTAACTTCTGTCCCACAAGGATCACTTTCTTTCCCTTTCCCCCCTTTCATGCAAACTGGTTTTTAACTTTGCTATATATTTGTTGTGAGGCCTTTTCACTGTTCTTTGGGCATTTCCTACAATAAGTGTCCTCTCCCGTGAAAGCTTATGACGACTTTCTAATTTGTTACTCCTCCAGTGGGCTCAGAAAAGGGCTTCACATCAGATTAAACTTGTATTCAAGGTTATTTATTAATGGAATAAAAGGCTTTGAAAAATGATTCTTTTATACAAAGAGTATCTCATATTTAGAATCAACCCCACTTTCTGATGGCACATGAGGAGAGGAGTTTCTCACTCTCACTGTTAGTTGCTTTTTCAGTCTTGTCAACATGGCTTTCATTACACTGAAGGAAAATAATCTATCTTGGTATCAAACTATTTGCTTTTCAAATAGAATATCTCAGAATAATAAATCATAAAAGAAAGGCCATGAATCAAAAATGCCACCTGAACACATTCCGTATTTTTTCTCAGTATAGCCCAAAATGACTGCTGCATTAGAATGAATCATCAGATAATCAACACAAAAGGCCTCATTTGAGTTCATTATTCATGGGGAAAGTCTGGCTTTGAGCCCTGATACACTTCAGAACTTTGGTTTACAGAGATAATAAAAACATTCAAAGATATGTCAAACTAACCTAAGTGTTCCCATTTCTGTGCAAATGAGATGACTCCTACAGAGCTGGCCTCAGCTTCACCATGTGGCCACCCCCACAGCACACACATCCCCTACCCTGAACAGCCTGCTTTCCTTGGTAGGCCACCATTTGGAGACTCATTCTGTACCTATGACAAGTAGCACTGCCCCAAACTCACTTGGTTTTTATTTACCCTTCTGGTGAGCAAAAAAAATTCCTTTGTGTTTTTTTTCTTTTCTTAAGATTCTGAATTCCACCTTACCTATAGAAACAGAACAGATCAATCTGGGCATACTTTTATTTAGCAAACATTATCAAAGGTCCTCTGCAATAATGGGCTTGGTGCTGAGGGGTACACCAGGTCAGATTTCTGCCCCTAGGCAACTTACATGAAAGAGGCGTGTAAAAGATAAGATGACTTTATACACAGAAATGGCTAAACGGGGGCACATATCAGTACAAAGACCACTGCCTCCTAAGGTCCCGAACAGATGCCCAGAGCAGTACTCAGTCAAGAGAGGACTGGAAAGTACTGTGGAGGGAGGCTTTGGAGAGGAGAGCATTGTCTTGTAGATAGGAGCCCTCTATTCCAGATTATTGTGGCCAGGACACTGCTCTGCTTAATGATTTTATTTTCTCATGTAAAATGAGAGGATTAGGAGCAACAATTTCTAACTTCACCTTCAGACTTTTTATGATTCCATGAAACGGCATCATAAAGTTGACCAATATAATGAAAATCAAATCACTGAAAGCTGCATTTCTTGCCATTAATTCTGTATTAAATAAATCAACGTGAGGATGAATTATCTGGAAAATGCCAATTCTGTACCAGGGTAATCATTCAAGATAATAAAATTGTATTTGGATTCCAATAACTCAAGTGTAAGTGTACAGCATTCACAGACAGTGTAGAAGAACCAAAAATAACATAAAAAACCATAAAGTTTAAATAAATTTAAATATTTTCAAACAAAAACATTAATTTTAACATTTGTTTATATCTTTAATAGAAAATATTTGCCTTGCTCTGCAAATTCAAAGCACTTATTTAGAAAGATGAAAATGAAGTGTTGTAAAATTTCTCCTTGATTCATGTCTATGTTTTATAAAGTAGCTATGTATTACTTTAGTAAGAATACACAACATTTTTAATTTAATTTAAGTTTGAAGGTAGTATTTTTGTGGAGAGTGGTTTAAAGGGGCCTAAAATCAGCCAACTGATAGTGAATGATGCCTCCAAGTTCCCCAAACTACTATCATCCAGGTCCCAGGTCAAGCAATGAGACTACAGCAGTGATTCTGTCCTCATTTGTCTCAGAAGCGTGAGGAATTTCTGCCCTCTGGATCTGCCCTCACTTACCAGAATGAGAAGTCCACTGACCACTAAAGCTCAAAGTTGATCCATGTCAAGGTGACTATGGAAAAAACATGTACTTACCTCTTCTTTGTATTTATATCACTAATGACCATTCTGGTAATCCCTGTCCTCAATGATCACCTCTGTATTTCTCCAAAATCCTCTCTCTTTCTGGCTTCCACCCCTCTTTTATGTCCTAAACATATGCATACTCATGCTCTCTCTCTCTCTCTCTCTCTCTCTCTCTCTGAAATTGCAACTCAATTACCGACAAACATTCTCAGTCTTTAATTTATTTGCCCATTGCCTTAACTGTCACCTACTGATTTTTTTGAGGCTACTAATTCACCTGTACCATGAGAGATGGTGAATGGGGGCCTTTCTTTTTATTTTCCCGTCTCATATCTTCAAACCAGAAATGAACCCAGAGTCATCCTTGCTCCTCATTGCTGCTTTCAGATCATTATCCCCTGGGTATAATTTTTAAAGCCTCTCCCTTCGAGAAGTATGCACGACATTCCATCATATCATCTTCTGCCATTATCATCCGTCATGCCTCTGATAACATCTTCTCATTCATCAAGAATCCAGTATGTGGGACATGCTTTCTCCCCATTCCAAGCCCTGTTCTCATTCTATTAGGACATTATCATTCATTTTCATGACTCATCCAAATATGCCTCAGTTCCTCAGCTCATGTCCAATTCCCCCATGCCCCGGCTACTTCATTATTCATAACTACTCCACCTCTCAAACTCCAGTTTAAACATCTCACTTTACCCATGGCCTTTGCTTTATCCAGCTTGCTTCTTTTGTGTTTACCATCACACTACCTTGAAAAATTCTCTTTCTGTATTACCCTAACCCTGAGAAAGACTTCACAGTTCCCTTTAATATCTGATCCTCCCTCCATACTCAGTAATAGAAAACTTGAACATTGTCTTGGCATATGGACATCTAGAATAAATAGCAAACTTGTCAGCCTTTCCTTCAGGTAGTGACCAAGTGACTAGGCTCAACAATTTCGGGAAATGTCTTTGGAGAAAGGACTCATGCTCCACTCACCCCATTCTCTTCCAAGCTTGCTAAAATTTAGACATAAGGACAGGAATGAAGAAACCCTCTTGTCTTGTGCAGTGAATGTGGAAAGAAAGGAACAGGACACTGCAGGGCATGACTAACAGTCAAAGACAGACCATCACCAGATGTAGCGAATATTCAGAGAGCTCTTTCTTAAGCTATTGTTATTGCTATTATTACATTATTGTTTGTTTGTCTTGGTGTCCGTGGTTACTCACAATTGAAGCTAATTGTAGCTAAACACCAACTATTCACTATCCATCACTATCACTGAGCAGCCGATTACTCATACTGGCAAGAGGCAAACACAACACAAAAGATCATATCACAGTAAATTTATGAGACCTCCCTCAAAAGACCTTTCTACAATTTTCTTGTCAACTCACTTTTGCAACTTCTGCCTTCTAAGACTATCTCAAACTTTCTTTACTCTCCTCAAACTGTCCATTTTTTAAAATTATTTTATTATTAAATCATAGCTGTGTACATTAGTGCAATCAAGGGGTAAAGTGCTGGTTTCATATACATTCTGAAATATTTTCATCAAACTGATTAATGTAGCCTTCATGACATTTATTAGTTATTGTATGAAGACATTTGTATGCTGCATTTAGTAAGGTTCACCTGTACCCTTCTAAAATGCACTGTAGGTGTGGCCCCATCAATTTCCCTCCCTCCACCCAAACTTCCCCCATCCCTTCCACTCCCTTGCCCCTTTCCCTTTATCCTTGTGCTATATTTGGGTTATAGCCTTCATATGAAAGCTATAAATTAGCTTCACAGAAGGGCTGAGTACATTGGATACTTTTTCTTCCATTCTTGAGATACTTTGCTGAGAAGAATATGTTCCAGCTCCACCCATGTAAACATGAAAGAGGTAAAGTCTCCATCTTTATTTAAGGCTGCATAATATTCCATGGTATACAAGTACCACAATTTATTAATCCATTCGTGGGTCGATGGGCACTTGGGCTTCTTCCATGGCTTAGCAATTAAGAATTGGGCTGCAATGAACATTCTGGTACAGATGTCTTTGTTATAATGTGATTTTTGGTCTTCTGGGTATGTACCTTGTAAAAGAATTATAGGATTGAATGGCAGGTCTATTTTTAGATCTCTACGTATTCTCCAAACATCCTTCCAAAAGGAACATATTAGTGTGCATTCCCACCATAAGTGTAGAAGTGTTCCCTTTTCTCCTCATCCATGCCAACATCTCTGGTTTTGGGATTTTGTTATGTAGGCTAATCTTACTGGAGTTAGGTGCTATCTCAAAGTAGTTTTGATTTGCATTTCTCTGATGATTAAGGATGATGAGCATTTTTTCATGTGTCTGTAGGCCATGCACCTGTCTTCAGAGAAGTTTCTCTTCAAGTCCTCTGCCTACCCTGAGATGGGATCACTTGTTATTTTCTTGCTAATATGTTTGAGTTCTCTGTGGATTCTGGTTATTAAACCATTGTCGGAGGTATAACCTGCAAATATTTTCTCCCAATCTGATGGATGTCTGCTTGCTATACTTACTGTGTTCTTGGCTGTGCAGAAGCTTTTTAGTTTGATCAGTCCCAGTAGTGTATTTTTGATACTGCTTCAATTGCCTGGGGAGCCCTCCTCATAAAATATTCACCCAAGCTAATTCCTTCAAGAGTTTTCCCTGCACTTTCTTCTAGAATTTTTATACTTCCTTGTCTTAAGTTTAAATCTTTAATCCAGTGAGAGTCCATCTTAGTTAATGGTGAGAGGTGTGGATCCAGTTTCAGGCTTCCACAGGTCACAAGCCATTTCACCGTGCACCATTTGTTAAATAGGGAGTCTTTTCCCCACTGAATGTTTTTAATTGGCTTGTCAAAGATCAAGTAAGGATACGTAGCTGGATTCATCTCTTGGTTCTCTATTCTGTTACAGACATCTACCTCTCTATTTTTGTGCCAGTACCATGCTGTTTTGATCACTATCTATTTATAGTACAACCTCAGTATACTGGTAGCATGATTCCTACTGCTTTGTTTTTATTTCCGAGTAATGTCTTGGCTATTCAAGATTTTTTCTTATTCCATATAAAATAAAGTATTACTTTTTCAAGATCTTTGAAGTATGACAGTGGAGGTTTGATAGGAATTGCATTAAAATTATATATTGCTTTGGGTCATATAAACATTTTAAGAATGTTGATTCTTCCAAGCCATGAGCATGGTATCTTTTTCCATTTGTTAACATTTTCAGCTATTTCTTTTCTTAAATTTTCATACTTCTCTTTATAGAGATGTTGGATATTGTCAAAAGCTTTTTCTGCATCAATTGAGAGAATCATATGGTCTTCATTTTTTAATTTGTTTATGTGCTGAATTATATTTATAGATTGAACCAGCCTTGAGACCATGGGATAAAGCCCGTTTGGTCATGGTGTATAATTTG